>BFEA01000373.1:392750-405905 GCA_003427395.1 Chara braunii
ACGCTGCAATTCGGGCGCCACTTTCAAATACTGCATTTTTCAGTTCTGCCCTCGGGGCCTTTGCAGAAATGCCCCTGGTACCGTACGTGTCACCGGTACTTATACCGGCTCCCCGTACGGTACGGGGACCAGTCTCGTACCAGTTCTCTGCTGCTGTACTTGTACTCAGTGTGACTTGCCGTTTCGGCATTGGGAATCCAAGACTTCGACTTTGTGCCTTGCCACTGTGTCTGCGTCCAACCCTCAGTCCGAGTCCGTCGTGTCGAGTGAGTGAGTGTGTGTGTGTGCTCTCACTCTCTCCCTCTCTCTCTCCTCTCCCTCGGCTCACCCTCAGCCTCACTCCCGTTACACCCCCGTTCCTACCGGATTTTCAGCACCTTTTTACCAGTCCCGCATTTTTCAAAGAAACTGCCACCACCCCCAAAGTGTCGTGCCTGCACCTACCTGCATGTTTCGAACCTTCCAACGACCACACGAGCCCGAATCAACGACCGGTAAAGCGAAGGACGACGAAAATGTCTCAGGGGGGGGAAATGCACCCCTGACGGGCTGCGAACTCGGAAGCCTACCACCTAGAGATAGACCACTAGCATTGAGCAGTCTGTTGATGTTTGTAGGAGAAGAGACCATAGGGGAGGCACAGGGATCAGTCCCTGATGCTACTGGTTGCCCCCTAACCGGTATCGCTCACGTGGAGGTCGGGAGCAACCCCCATAGGTTCTAAGGGTTCACCGTATGACTATAGTTAGGAGTAGTGGTGGGTAGGTAGTGTGAGGTGAAATTGAGAGAAGAATGTAGGAAGCAAACAATACTGCAAAGAAAGCGGTCGCAGCACAACTCGAATGCAATAGCGCACAAGGGCAATAAAGCACGGAGCTCAAAACTGTCTAAAACGAAAAACGTCACATCAGTTTACTGAAAACAGCATGCTAGCACGTGACCGTTAACAATATCATCATGAAGCCCGGTGATGTAAACGAAAGAGCATGCGACTAAAAGTTCGACATAGCGTGTCAACGACATAGCTTGTCGATACTACGTCGCAGAGTCAAAATCAGTCGTGGCAAAGTCCTTTCAGATGGGGAGACCTATCTCTACGTCAACTACGAAAATATAGCTCACACAATCGGCAAAATCTACGTACTGAAACCAGTAGTGCGCCAACAGACACGCTCTCACCCTGTTCCTCATCCAGAAACCCTGATATTATACAAGGTCCGTAAAAAAAAGTCCACCAGGCCCGAAAATTTTCCAGAAAGAACTAGGTACTACCCATGTAAGAAAAATGGTACCCCAATTGAAGTCCTTTTAGACTACAGGCACCATAAAAAACTATCCTATAACTAACTCAATCAACCAAGGGGTGTTCCCTGGTCATCACAGACGCTGCCTACTTTAAGCTTCGTGCTGGTCCTCCAATGGAAGAACATAGCCTACTTTAAAAAAAAAAGGGGGGGGAGGTAGTTGTGTACAAATAGGCACAACTTCCAGAAGAAAAAAAAAAATTGTCCTTTACTATAAAGGAAATGATTGGGTTCATTGGAAGGAAGAGTGAAATGAAAGAGAGAAATGTTGGGCCCAGTTTCCAGCCTGTAATAAAATTAAATAATTAATTATCTTCTTTTTTTTTTTCAAAAAAAAAAAAAGGTATACCCACCCATGTAACTATTGATACTCATACTTGAGTTAAAATCGTTTTGTTTTATTTATTTATTTATTTATTTATTTATTTATCGCATTCTGGGTTCTAATTCTGATCCCATCAGAGTCAATCAGTCAATTAAAATTGCTTTGAATGATTTGGGGCCCATCAGGGGCAAATCCCCTTAGCAACGGGATAGGATAGAAACAAGTTTGTGGGGCAGTTGAGTAGCCCAAATTCTGCCATGCAGTACTTGTGATGCCACGGTCAGTATTTTACATGTATTACCCGAAAAAGTAAGCAGATCTTTGTTCCCCTCCTCCTCTCCTTTATGCAGCCCATGGTGCAATTCCCAACATTTATGCAGAAAGCCCACGACCATCCAAGCAGTGAAAGGGGGAGGGGGGAGTGGCGAAGGAGGGGAGCAGAAGCAAAGAAAGGGGGAAGCAATGAAAGGGGGAGGAGCGAAGGAGAGGAGGGGGGAAGTAGTGGAGAAGGGGATCGGAGGAGGGAGGCGGAGGAAGGGCGGAGGGAAGGGGGAGGGGGCAGCGACGCAGGGGGGGCAACAGAAGAGACGGAGAGTGATGACAGAGAGGGGAGCAAGGGCAAAGGAGGGAATGATGGAAGGGGGAGAAGCAATGGAGGGGGGAGGAGCGGCGGAGGGGGAAGGAGCGACAGAGGGGGGAGAAGCGGGGAAAGGGAGAGGAGTGGAGGAGGGAAGCGGGGAAAGGGAGAGGAGTGGAAGAGGAACTCTTATTTTCTGTCGTTTTGCCCCCCATGCTCCCCTCTCCGGTGCTCCCACTCCGCTGCTCCCCCCATCGTTGCTGCCCCCTCCCCTCCTCCGCTCCCTCCTCCTCCCTCCCCTCCCTCTCTCCGCTCCTCCGCCGCTCTCCCCTTTGGCTCTCCCTTCCGCCGCTCTCTTCCCCCCCTCATACGTGATTGATTAATTGGTTGATTGATTGATTGATTAATTGGTCAGTCACGCCCGGCTCCCTCCACGACCAGATTCCAAAATGGAATCGATTACATAATTGATTCGATTTCGAAATTGTGTCGCAGAGGCAACTGGGCACGCCAGTTAGCTACCTGACTGGCCCGTCCAGTTGCCTCAGGACGCGATTTTAAAATTCAATCAATTACGTAATCGATTCGATTTGGGAATTGTGTCTAAGAGGCAACTGGACGGGCCTGTCAAGAGCTGATTGGCCCGTCCTGTCGCGTCTGAGACGCTATTCTAAAATTGAATCGATTACGTAATCAATCCAAATTCAGAATCCTCTCTTGCGGGCGGACAAAAAAAAAAAAAAAACTCTAAAAAATCTGAAAAAAACATATGTTGCACAACACCTCCATACAATAAACATTTTCATAAGCACCCGCACGAAATTCATATTCAAAACATGGGAAAAAAAAAACAAACAACTAGGCTATTGGTCGGGTCCATAAGATCCGAAAAAAATACTATGTTATGCAGAAAAATAAACTGAACAACTTTTACCTCAGGGTGACATCAAAATTCGTCACCAAATTTAGAATAAAAAGAAATAAAATTTAAAAATATTATTTTATTTTTTTGGCCCGGCTGGGCAAGTGACCCAGGGCCACTCTGGTAGCCTAGCAAAACAACAAATACAAATACCCTATTTAGGTGTTTTTTTTTTCGTTTTTTATTTTGTTCCACGTTTTTACTAAGAATTTTGTAATGGTGCTCAGACAACTAATTTGGGTATGAAGATGCTGCACAACATTTTTTTTTTTTCCAGATTTTTTGGAGGTATTTGTTTTTTTTTTTGCTTTTTTTTTATGCCTGCTCGATGGGATTCTCAAATTGAATCGATTACGTAATTGATTCAATTTTTAAATCGCATCACATAGACAAATGGAAGGGCAGTCAGCAGTTGAATGGCCCGTCCTGTTGCCTCTGCGATCATGCAATTTTGAAATAAAATTGATTACGTAATCCATTCAATTTCGAAATGACGTCGCCCTTCCAGTTAGTTACCTTTACGACACGATTTCGAAATAGAATCGATCACGTAATCGATTCGATTATGGAATCTCATTGCGGAGGCAGTCGGGTGGGACTGATCAATCAATCAATCAATCACGTATAATGGGGGGGAGGAGCAACGGAAGGAAGCACCAAAGGGGGGAGTGGCGAAGGAGGGGAGGGAGGAGGGGGGAGCGGCAGAGGGTGGGATCAAAGGAGCAAAGGAGGAAGGGAGAGGGCGGACGCAAAGGGGGGAGGAACGAAGGGGGGAGCAAGGGGATGTTCGAGCGGCGGAAGGGGGGGAAGGGACAGGGCAACGACAAAGGGGGGAGCAGCGAAGGGGCGAGCGTAGGAGAGGGGAGGGGCGGGCTGGAATGGCGGAAACTGGACCCCCCTTCGCCACTCTTCTCCCTTCCGCCGCTCCTCCCCTCTTCGTCGCTCCTCCCCCCTTCATCGCTCCCCCCTTCATCGCTTCTCCCCCGTCTGCCGCTCCACCCCTCTCCTCCAGTACCCTCCCTCTCTGGCGCTGCCTCCTCCGCTGCTTCCGCCTCCCCCTTTCCCTCCTTTGCTCTCCTCCTGCGCTTCTCCGCTTCCCTCCTCCGATCCACTCCTCCGCCGCTTCCCCCCTCCCCTTATCCGCTCCTCCCCCCTCTGCTGCTCCCCCCTTCACGATTCCCTCCCAAGCCGCTTCCCCCTACCCTCATCCGCTCCGCTACTCTGTCGCTCCCCCGTCCCCCCCCTCATCCACTTTCCCCCTCCGACGCTCCCCCTTCTGCTGCTGACTGACCTGTCCAGTTGCCTCTGTGACGCGATTTCGAAATTCAATTGATTACGTTATCGATTCAATTTCCAAATCGCATCGTGCAGACAAAAAAAAAAGAAAAAAATGCCCTATTTAGATGGTTTATATTTGTTTCACGTTTTCAACAAGAATTTTGTGATGGTGTGAAATTGCTTAAGAATCGCATTGCATGGGCTTAAAAATTGAAAAAACGAACCGAAAAATGTGAAAGCCAATTATGTTATGCAGCATCTCTGTACGAGAAACATTTGTCTAAGCACCATGACATAATTCTTATTCAAAACGTGGAAAAAAATATAAAACGAAAAACAAACAATCTGGATAGTGGATAGGAGTAATAGGACGATTGTTCATTTAGTTTGTTTGTTTTTTGTTTTTAGGTTCTTACCTCGCTTTGAATCATAATTTCGTGATGGCCCAGCTATCGGTCGCGGCGCTTTCCCGCTAACGTGCCGTGTCTTTAAGGCTTCGGGGTACCGGGCCACAATGGTTGGAAGCGTCAGCCAAAAAACGATTGAAACGAAACCCCGACGCTTCGACAAAAATTAGCGCACAGGGGCATTCCAGGCTCAACATCGATAGTTGGGACAAGTACTGGTGGTTTAAACCACCAGTACTTGGCCCATACATCAACCGCGGAACTGGGTGTTGATATTTTTTTTTTCTCCCAAAAAACATCTGTCGGGGACCAATTATTGGAGGTGATAAGAGCGTCCTCCAATGATAGGCCTCCTCATTAGACGGCTCACTTCATGAAAAGTAGACATTTCGTGAAACTGGACTAGATTCAAAAACTTCACTTGTGTTTTTTTTTTTTTTTAATTAGGATCTCGTTAGACACTCCTAAAAGAGTCCCAAAATTTAAAGGACGAGTCCTAAAGGATTTTTAGGATTTCGTGTGGCGTCGTTACACGCAATCCTAAAATCATCTTTTAGGATTCGTCCTAAAAGGTCTCTCGCGGCCGGTTTTCATATGAGTATACGCAGCCGCGTCGCCAATGTCCGACCATTCCTGGCTGGTGTCTGTGGTACATACTGCGGTGGGCCATCGACGGGTGAGGACGGGTCGGTGAAAAGCGCGGTTAGCCAGAAGTTCGAAAATTAAAATTCGAATTTTCACGGATGCAGGATGGCGGGCCGGAGGACGGCCCGGAGACGCGTGTGACGTAGAAAAGACGGCACTGGTGAACCCTTCGGCGTGGGTATCCATCTTCCGAGTCTGCGCGAGTTGTGACCAACGGGCGCATCTTCACCTCCGGCGTGCGTACTCTCCTGTGGAAGCGTAGAGAAGTGGACGCATCTTCGGCTCCGGCGTGCGTACTCTCCTGTGGCAGCGTATAGCAACGAGCACATCTTCGGCTCCGGCGTGCGTGGTCACCTGCGGCAGGGTTGAGCAGCGCGCATCCTCGGCGGCTGTGGCAGACCTTACGTTGTAGAGATGGACGTTCACGACTGTGGGCACGGTCTTTGTGAATAAGCTATCGACGTGTCGGCGATGGCGGTGACTGCTGTCGTCCTAAACACGATGAGCAACATGTCGTCCTCCTCTCGCGACATGCGTTTGCAGCTCCGTAAACGAAAAACGTTGTTGCAGAGTGTTGTCGAAGCTCCGGATTGCGTGGTGACGTGTGAAGCAGTCGTGCAGTTGGGTTCCCCGTTGTTGTCTGGCGTTTTCCCGCGGCAGACCCCGTGTTGGTGAATCAAACGACGGACTGGCGAAACATGCGAGGACCTCCGACTTCGTGATGACGCCACTGAGGACTACTACCGCCAAAAGTTGCGCATGTTGAGGGCCATGTTCACCCTGATCGTAGCCGTGTGCGCCACGTACGTGGAGAAGAAGGTTACACACTACAAAATGCCATTGCCAGTGGAGCAGCTAATCACTTTCGCGTTGTACAGGTGTGCGTCTGGAGAGACGTACGATAGCGGCACGTCAGCCTTTGACATCGGCAGGGCAACTGGATTGCAGGCCGTCCGTGACGTCACTTCGGCGTTGATCAAGGCGTACCCCGACGCGATCAAGTGGCCAGTGGGCCGGAGACGTGCGCAGATTCTGTGCACTTCCAGTGAGAAGGATTTTCCAAACTGCTTCGGCGCAATCGACTGTACACACATCTACATTGACGAGCCCGCCAATGCACCTTCGGACAACTACTATGACCGAAAACAAAAGTTATCCATCCAAGCACAGGTAGTGGTGGATTTGGATCTTCATATCCTTGATGTCCACGTCGGATACCCGGGAAGTGTGCACGACATATGTGTCGTACACAATTCCCATTTGTGGAGGCGTGCAAAAAGTGGCGAGCTGTTCAACGCATCTCCGGAAAATCTGCCACACGGTGTCGTCACGCGAGGTTACCTGCTGGGCGACAACGGTTATCCAGTTGCCTGTCCATGGATCGTCCAGCCGTATGGAGGGATAGATCAACTTCCTGACGAGGAGCGTTTCGACACGCAGCAGAAGGTATCGCGGGGGTGTGCGGAGAGGGCGTTCGGGCGACTGAAGTGCATATGGCATCTGTTCTTGCGCACCCACAAGACGAACCTGGAGACCTTGCCACAACAATTTGTGGCAGTGTGCACTCTTCACAACATCCTCCTGGACGCGGGGGTCGCCTTCGACGAGAACCTTCTGTAGGAGGTCGATGCGAACGACGTTCGGCGTAAAGTAGACTTGGGCATTGTGGGGAACCGCGCGGGCGGGCGGCAACGGAGCACGAACATGGACGGGGACTTGTTGCGGGATGCTCTCCGAGACCGCTTAGCTTTGATGTAGGACCGTGCGGACCGAATTTCAAGGAGGAGGGGGGGGTGAGGGGAAGGGTAGGGGGAGGGGAAGGTAGGTGTGGTAGTATGATCAACAGGCGGGTTCGATTGTGACATGGTCCGTGTAGAGTAGTGTTTGGTACGTCAAGTGTTCTTGAAGCTCTCGGATCACATCCCCCCCCCCCCCCCCCCCCCGGGGTGTGTAGGTTGTCCTCCGCTAGTCCGTAGTCGTCGTGCACGAAGTTGCTGGGTCGCCTGTTTCGCCGCATGGTTTCCGTCAATCTGTGTGTGTTGTATTCGTCGTGTAGACGGTTGCCTGACCTTCGGCTAGGTCACGGTGCCGTGCATTTGGTGTGGTTCGTTCAGTTGTGCGAACGTTGAATATTAGAAGAATCTTTTTTTTTTTGTATTTCTAAAATCCGTTGGTCATGAATAGTTTGGTGTGGTGGGATGACTTGTATATATTCGCTCCCCGTGGTACATGCGCAGATTGGCAGACAATGTTCACAAGAAAGTGAATGCAAATCGTTGTTGCGGTTGCTTGCCCCTCCCCGGGGCGAAATGACCTTTCTGTTGTTCATTTTGAAAAGTGATCTATGGCGAAAGGCATCTTCATTTTACACTTTTTGCCTTGCTATGTGGGTGTGCATACATGCAAAACATTTCAAATATTTCACGCATCCAGTGTGTTGTCGGTGTGAATACCCTTACAAGGGTATCCGCCCTGGTTTTTGCAAACGACAAAGATTGAGTTTGATTTGAAGTTTAAGTATACCGTGCGAGGCGTGGTCGGGTCTGTGATTTACATCGACTACGTGGTCGACTAGAGCAGAGAGTGTGAGGGCGCGCGGACCTGAGGCGCGCATGATCTCTTTATATATTGATGATCGAAGAGCCAACATGGTCGCTGACCAGATTTTTACCCTTCTCAGTAAGCTAGGATAAAAAGATTTTGTCTCCTAATTTGTATATTTGCCGGTGACTAGTGCGTACGTGTGGTAGACGATGTCATCGACGGTGCGATTTTAAGATAGGTTAGTAGGTCTGCACGCCATGCGGTGTTCGGTTATGAAGACGCCCATCCATGCTAGACCCAGCCTTGGACCTAGGGCGTTTGGTTACGACATCAAACTTTCACCTTGAAGATTTAGGGATCGAGACCGGCAACAAACGACGAAGAAGTAGCACGAGGGGACCGAGGGGTTGAGGGCCTAGCGGGGCTATCCCCCTTGGTTTTGTCGTCGACGGCGTCGAAAAGGTACTAGAGGTTTCTTTTTCCTCGTTCGTCGTATTTTGACGATTAAGAGTTCTAAATATTTTTATTATTTCTTGTTGTATTATTACTATTTTGCTCCGGTGCTCCTTGACTCAGGCGCGGCGCCGAATTTAGAGGCCGTCACTTCTGCCAAGGACTTTGAGCACGCGGGTCAAGGCGAACAAGAAAGAGAGGAGTACAGAGGCGGCAAGGCAACGAAGAGGGCCAGAGTGAACCCAGACAGGAAAGCGCGACAGGTGCATGTAGAGACAAAACGAACTATGGCGGAAGCAAGCGGGAGCAGGCGGGAGAAGGAAACGTAAACCCCGTCCGATCCTTGATGAAACTCGACTGGGGAAGAGTCGATTCTGGAGTTTCGTGGCAGGGCGAATTCGATAGCGGAGTTAGAATGGCGACTGGGGGAGTGAAATAGGAATTAGTGAGGAGAAGTGGTGCGCGGGTCTATTGAAGAGACGGGTATGGAGGAAGCGGGTAACACGAAACTCACCCGATCCGTGATGAAATCGGCTGAGGGAAAGTGTGTTTTTGAGGTTTTGGGGGCGGGCGAGTCAGAATCTGTGGCCAGATTAGGGTGATAGTTAGTAGTAAGAGTGAAGTTAGCGGAGGAAGTTAGAACGTAAGGGGAATGATGGAAGCAGAAATGGTAGGGGACAAGATTTGATGAGCTCGCTCATTTCCTAACGAAACCGAGTGGAAAAGGATACTAAGTGGGGTTTCTCTGTAATCGCGAATTGGATAGTGCAGTTAGATTTGGGACATGAGTTGTAAGTTTTGTGCCACGAAGAGATGAGGCTGCGCAAAAAAAAAAAGGGAGGAGGTTCAAAATACCAATGTATCTTACTGTGTTCTAGCAGAAGATTTATGTAGAATTTTTGCACTTTCTACCGATGGGAATAGTCGTGTCCTATGTCGCTGAGCATATGATAAGAGCGCCACGTTTTAGCCGGTGGTTCATTGCTTTGGGCGATTTATCAACGATGAGTTGCGCATAGGAAGGCGGAGGGACAACTTCGTAAATAACAAACGAATACTTCCGCGTTCCAGCGGAAGATTTATTTCAATTTAATGTATCGTATTGAAAGAGAATCCACGCTGCTTTGGGTCTGGCATAGTCGACCAGACTAAGAGCAGTAATCGAGCGAGCAAATGAAGACTTAGAGGAAGGAGCATCGAATGAACAAGGGGGGGGGGACGACACTTACCTGGTGGATGCTTGATTGAGCCATTGGCGCCGACAGCGTGTAAGACTTGTGACCGTATTCGCTCGGGATTACGCTGGTCGACGTACTTGACGTTGGGAAGCTCGCCCTGAGGAAGCTGCTCGTTGCGCTGGTCGTGTTTTGAGTCAGCCCCATCTTGACCTACATCGGCTTGGTAGCGACATTATGCCATCATAGTAGTTACTGGTTGGCAGTGTATCTTCCTACAGTGTAGAGGAATGCACGGTGTGTCTTCTGCATGCCGCGAGTGAACGAACAAAGACGGATCAGGAGAGGGAGGCGAGTGGGGGACTAAAAGTAGTGGTGAAGCAGGTATAGGTGTACGAACGGAAGAGGGGGTGGCTGCTGCTACCCTACAATGATTGCCCCACTCAGCGACGATTGTTGATCGATTGGGTTGTTGTTAGTCCCTGCCCACAACTTGTGTTGTTGCACAGCAGTGCGATTTGCTGCATGTTGCAGGGCAATCACAGCGTTCTGGCTTACTGTGTTGTATGTTGCGCACTATCTTGGTGCTTCGCTACTGAGTGCAACTGTTGGGCATGCCGAATACGGTGAAGTGGCTGCAATTACACATGTACTTCGAATCGGATACAAGGGAGGTAACTGTGAGCAAACGTGAAAGTTGCAGACTTACCTACTGGCTGAGAGCTGCTTACTCCATTAGAGTGACGAGGCGAGAAGTGAGCCATGGGAAGGAAATGTTGTGTTTTAAACCACCGGTCCCACCGCCGCTGAAACCCCCTAGTCCCTGTGAGTTAGGGCTGGGTTGTACGGAGGGGCGGCGACTTTACGGAGGCGCCGGGTTGTACGGAAGGGCCGACGGGTCCAATCCCGCCATTTTGCAAGCGACAAGTTTCCCGATTTTTTGTGCTCGGAAAAATTCACCAAAATGTCTAAAAATTTGAGGGTCCGTAGATTAGGTCGTGATCTTTTAGGAAAAAATATCAGGAAAAAAAAATCATTTTCACCATGAAATATTCGTCGCGCCGATTTGGTTTATTTTAAATTATTTTCCGCAAATTTCATTTTTGAGGCCCGCCTAGTTTTCCACACTGTACTACCGGTACCTGTCGTGAAACGGCGCTACCGGTACCCCTGAGGTTTTCAGACATCGGGAGGACCGGTGGTTTAAGCCTACAGCCCGTGTCTCGAGAGGGCAGTCAAGACGTTTCAGACACAGAGTTGCGGGGAAGTCGAGCTCGTTAAAGGGAGGTTTTGCTGCAATCTTGGAGGTCGCCAGATAATCAACGGCGGGTGACGGACTTCAGTTTGACTGACTGCTGCGCGTTCTGGCTACCATTGCGGGGCTCTCAGGCGTATCAAGGCAACAAGGCCCTCTCCTGAGAGATGAGTCAGTCCCACTCTTGTACCTCGAGCGTCTGAAACCCCTCATTCTGCCCTTCTTACTCTAAGTCTGATCCTGGTTACGAGAGGAAGGCAACAGGCGGGATTGCAACCCATAGGACCGCAACAAGACTTCGTGGGGAGTCAGCCCACCGATTGCGGGAGATCTACCGGAACTCAGGAGGAATTATGGAGGCAGGGAACAAAGAGATAACCATTTGCGTTCCTTCTATAAACCCAGCTATAACCCCTATCTATATCTCTTGCTATGTTTGACTGAGTATAATGTGTGCATCCCTACTTTGACTTTTGATTTGACTTTCATGACAATTCTGACTTAAGTAAAGAAATGCATATGTAATATGAGTTTCAGTTTTATTGTATGACTGAAAGCAGATTGTGGGATTGCATCTGGGAGAAAAATGGGAGGAAGACTATATTGCTTGTATTTTGACTTGGTAAACCAAAGGTTGGGAGAGTTTCCAAACGATTGGAGGGCCCACTGCTATGTTTATTTCTGATTGCCTGAAGGACCAAACAGGTTCCCATACGATTGGGCGGTGTGGTTGCTTTGATTTGCAAGGGCTATTTGTGCTTGAATTATTTTGGGACCAAACATTTTTCCATAAGATTAGATAACTTGGTTGCCTTGCTTTTTGAGTTTTCTTATGTTTTTCTGGTTCTGAAGGAGAGTTGGGCATATTTCATAAGATTGGATGACCCAGACTCTCTCTTGTTTTATTTTTGAGGGAGAAATACAAACAAAGAACTGGACAAGTCCCCATAAGATTGGTTGGTCTGGTCTGGAGCCGCGCACATGCTGGAACCAAAAAGTTAAAATTGTTTATATTTTATACTACTCTATTTATGAACTGGCTAGTCAAACATTTTTCCATAAGACTGGATGGTCTAACTATAGCTTATCACCAACTGAAGAGAGTATGAATTAAAAATAAAAATTATGGTAAGAAGAGACAGACTGAATCTTGATCTAAGATGACCGGTTCAGTCATATGTGACTTTAAAAAAGAAAGTGCAGACAGTTATATATAACTTGGATACTTAAATGGTTCAGGGCGACTAGGCTGACTAACCTAGTCATGTGCCCAAAGAAGAGAAAAGTCGTAGTGCCCTGTGTTTGTGTATATTCTACGACTGAGCTAGAAAGGTTCCCATAAGATTGGGTGGTCTAGCTTTATGCCTTATGTAAGCTGGGTATAAAGGGATAAATCATTGAAAGATCATGAGATATTGTTTGATAAGGTTGGTTTTCGGACTGGTGAGAGTATTTACCTTTGTGGTTTGACTTGGATGTGGCTTGAGTGACATCACTTAGTTTGAGTTTCAGTTGATAGGTAGTTGCTTTAGTTGCTCGTCACGTCCTAGAGTCATAGCAGATAGTTTCAACTCCTGCATTTTATGAGCTAAGTTTGTTTTACTTAGGTCAACTCCTGCATTTTCTGGGATCTTTTATTATACTTGGTCTTGTATAAATCTTGGTAAGCCACTTTCTCTACGGGAAGCGTTGCCGAAATTTTTACAAAACCAAGGAGTTAGTCAGATTTTGTTTTTTCAAAGTTCAATATTGTTTGACTTTTATATATGGCTTAGTAAAAATCTGGAAGGTCCCCCTTTCTAAAGGGAGTGCTGCCCAAATTTTTGTCAATTCAGGGAGTTAGACAAAATTTGAACTTTGAGAAGTCAAAGTCATTTTAGACTCTGAACTTAGCTTTGTATAAATCTTGGATTAACACTTTTCTGAAGGGAGTGCTGCCGAAATTTTTACAAATCTAAGGAGCTCTGGGTTCATATCTGACTTGATAAAAATCTGAAAAATATTTTTTTCTAAAGGGAATGCTGCCCAATTTTTTACTAATTCAGAGAGTTTGACAAAATTTGATTTTCCTAAATTAGAGTTCGGTTTTTGTTTTCATATTTGAGTTATTATAAATTCTTAGAAGACATTTTTCCTACGGGAAGCACTGCCGAAATTTTCTTAGTGTAGAGCTACGTAGCACCGTGTTCGCGCTCGGAGGCGAACGCGAACAAGCGCCCAAAACCCTCCGAACGCGAACATAAAAAAAAAAAAAAAAAAAAACGTTCTCA
>BFEA01000373.1:495587-530794 GCA_003427395.1 Chara braunii
TCTCTCTCTCTCTCTCTCTCTCTCTCTCTCTCTCTCTCTCTCTCTCTCTCTCTCTCTCTCTCTCTCTCTCTCTCTCTCTCGCTCTCTCTCGCGCGCGCGGGGGCGCACGTTTTGCCCCATTGTTTTGGCTACCTTAGGATTGAGTTCCCCGCGCCCACACGACAGATAATAAAATCATTCGCAGCCCTAAGGCTGCATTATGGTAGGCTTCAGTGTCTGTGTCAAGGTGACACATTTTCAGCGACGGTGGTCAGGGGGACCGACACACAACTTGAAGTGGGTTCTAAGGGGGTAAAAGTTTTTTGGGGACCTATAGCTATCACGCATTTTTATGAACCACCTACAACTGTCACGCGTAGACATGGTGCGGTATCGAAATTGGAGGACCGGTTCTCTCTTCCATATGAACTGCAAAACGGCCCTCAGGCCGAGGCGTTGATGCCATTTTTCTCAAAACAAGGAGGTTCAAGTTAATGTTAGAAGGATGCATGAAGCGCAACAAAACAGGCGTCCGGTGCAAAAAGCAACTTTGGCGTTTTTTTGTGCTCAGAGGAACTTACAAAAAAATTTAAAACCTAAAATGAGTAGGGGTGAGAGGTGAGTTTCTGCCCTCCGAACCATACGTGACAGTTTCCTGTCATACAACTCTCCATTAGCGCTCCATCTCGTACGCATAACACTCCTAAACTGGCCAACACTACGTGCTTCTTGAATGTTTATGCCGAGCCAACGACATGGGTTGCATAGCCTCGGTGATCACCAAAATGAAATCATTAAATAGGTTGCAACTTATGTTTTTACTATTCTGATATGTATTCAATTAAATGATTTTTTAAATGTTCATTAACCACTTTCTCAAAGTCCCACTTTGTGACCTCTGGTGATACAACGCCGTGAAGCGTTCATCTTTCCCACCAACCCTAAGGTGGAGTGGTGTCAGTTCCATTATTTTCTTGGTCAGGCAGCGAAGAAAGTAGATGAGTTAAAAAAAGGATTTGAACCCTCAACCTTAGCCTTGGCAAGGCTATACTCTACCATTAAGCTATTTCCGCCATCAATCCACTTTGTAGTGCGCTTGCCGTGAGATGAGACGTCGAAGGAAAAAAAATCAAGTATAAAAAAATAAAATGTGTTTGCGAGCGCAGCTCGCCAGCACTGCAGAGCAGACCTAAGTAGATTTGAACTACTGACTTTACACTTATCTAGTGTATACTATAACCAATTCAATTATAGGCTCATGTCTGGAAAAACTTGTGGGAATCCATGCATTCGTCATAGTCTTTCCACAAAAAATATCAGAAAATTTTCAAAAACTTATTAAGACCATGAAATAATCGTCTCGCCGATTCGACACATTTTTCATTTTGCCACTCAGCCATGTGCGAGCCAACGAAAAAAATACTCCAACTTAAGTGATTTTTCACGCTCGGAAGAATGCGTGAAAAAATTAAAAATTTAAGTGCTCGTAGCCTCGTAGATTTTGTTGTGATATTTTCAGCAAAATCACAACAAAATCTTACATAAATGAAGAAAAAAAAATCATCCATGAAATAGATCGTGGCCACAATTCGACTCATACTCCATTTTTTAATTTAACCTCTCTCTCTCTCTCTCTCTCTCTCTCTCTCTCTCTCTCTCTCTCTCTCTCTTTTAGCATGCACGAACTTGTGTGCTAAGTACACGCCCAGGAACATCTATAATAGATCACGACAATTAATACACTCTCATTTTTCAATATTCGGTACCATTCCTGTAACATCACTGAAAAATTCGACCATTTCTCCAATGGTGCTTGAATCTTGTTTAATCCATAAACATGTGCAATTTCATCTCCTACAGGTCATGTGAGCTAATTGCATTTTCTATGCACGTAGCTCTTATGTGGCAAAGCCTGCAAATGGTTAGTTCTAGCCACGCCCATCTGCCCGCGGTCGGACTATGGGCAGGTCTAGCTAGCCCATGTCCTACCTGGCCAGGTATGGCCAAGTGATGGGAGGATGGTTCTGGGTTTGGTTGGAGGCAATTGTGATGAAAAATAACGGTAAGTTGTACGCGGCCTTTAGTGAGCAAAAAAGAAAATGGCTAGGTGTGGGCGGGTTTAGACTTGGCACGGTGTCGGGCGGCCGAAGGTCAGTCAGCCACCCGAATTTCGACGGATTGGGCCTTGGATTGAGTGCCTAAAGAGGGATTGACCAAGGTTTTCATCGGAGCCATTGGGAAAAATAAGGGGTCGGAAAGAGACCCCTAAAATTCCCCACGTCAAGTATTGAAACCGACCTTTGAAATCAACATGATGAACGACTGCGCCTGTTGTGCCTAACTCCCGCTATTTTCGTCCGTTCCGAGGCTGTTTCCGAACCGGCCGGCCGCGGTACGGAGATATGGAAGTAGGCCTCTATGCGCACCTTTCACGCCAAGCAATTGACGAGAAAATGAAGCCTTGAATTTTGCTATTTTTAATATCAAAATTAAAATTAGGTAAGGGAGTTAAAAATAATAAGAGAGACAAGAATAAAGAGAATTTTGCTATTTAATTAAATATCATCTAAATTTATTTTGACGTCAAGACCTTTTACTTTATTATTTCCAGTAAAGAATTAAAAATCATAAAAGAAAAGAAAAACAAAGGAATATTTGTTATTTAATTAAGCTTCGTCGGAATTTATTTGAGATAAACTAGGTCTTCATTTTTATTTTTCTCAATGACAGAATTAACAATGAAAAATATAATTAAAAATGATAAAAGAAAAAAAAACGAACAATTATTTAATATTTATTTGAATTATTCGCGATGGGATTTACCCCGGGATTACTTACTTACCTCGGTTCTGACGATTTTACGATTTTTCGATTATTGCGGACCCTTGAGTGATTTACCTGATCTATCTGATTCCTACCCTTGCCGCAACTTGTGTGTTATGAGTGAGTGCGGGATGGATGCTCGGCGCGGTATTACCGATGGTACTATTTCGGTTGTGTCGCTCGACTTCATTGCTTCGGTGTGGCCGCTGGTTCGGTTTGGGCGCGTGGCTTGAGGAGGTTCGGTATTATTACGGGATTGCGGCATTGTACGGTATTCGATATGTTTCAGGTTCGGTATTGACTCGACAACGGTATGGTACAAACCCCTTCGGTTAGAGATGTTGTCTCAGGTCCGGTTTTGATTTGGCATTAGTAACGGCAGAGACTGCGGTAATTTGTAATGATTGTCTCAGTTCCGGCACCGTTATGGTAAAGGCTCAGCTGCTGCAGTTCAGATTGGTGATTCCACGTTCGACATTGGTATGGAATCGGTGCAGGCTGTTGCAGTTCGGGAAGGACATTTCAGAAACTTGTTTGGCACGAGTAGCAGCGGAACCGGTGCTGCTGTTCAGGTATGGCCACAAGTCTTGCACAGGTACGGCGCGTGAGTCGCCTTTTGTGGTGATTAACCGAATGACACCACACGTAACTAGTGACACTGAATTATGGTTGTGGCCTTAGGGCCTGTGGTATGAAATCCCGGTGCTGGAACTGGATCATTGGTACCGCTGACCCTGTTGCTGGTGTTGTTGGACTCCCATGGTACCATCGCTGTAGTGGAGCTGTGGGCCTGGATTCCCAGGTACCCTCGGCCCTGAGGCCTACAACCAGGGGCAGCGATCCTCATATAGCCAGATCAGTTGACAAGAAAGGAGGATTCGGGGGGCTGAGACGACCGGAGAAAACGCAGCGGAGGGACAGGCAACAACAGCGAACACAGCGAGCGTGTCTGGGCTCAGTGGTCTATCTAAAGGTGTTGTTGCTGGCACGGGGATTACAGTAGGGGAGGTGACGTCAACATCAAAGTCATCAGAACCAGCAGCTATGGAGGCCGCTTGTGTGTGTGTCTCTTCGCGCTAGGGAGCTCCAACAACCAAACATGCTCGTGGTTACTACAGTACTGACTATGGTGAGTCAATCGGGCATGTGGCATCACGGAACAGCAAACGAGAAGTCTGCAGAACTCGAAATTATTTACCCAATTGATCTTGCCCGTGTACGAAAACACACTCACAGATGAAAAAGGACTGTCAAACGAACGTGGCCGTAATGAAGACCAAACTCAAAGGAGCATGGACTGGTGAGAGCAAGTGAAGCGCGTGATAATCTGAATGTGTATATGTGTGAGAGAGGGAAAACGAAAGAGAGCGGACTCTGAGAGAGAGAGAGAGAAGACTGTGTGTGTGAGAGAGAGAGTGAGAGGAAGAGAATGTGTATGTGCGAGAGAGAGAGAGAGAGAGAGAGTGAGAGGAAGAGACTGTGTGTGTGAGAGAGAGAGAGAGAGAGTGAGAGGAAGAGACTGTGTGTGTGCGAGAGAGAGAGTGAGAGAAAAAGACTGTGTGTGTGNGAGAGAGAGAGTGAGAGAAAAAGACTGTGTGTGTGAGAGAGAGAGAGAGTGGGAGGAAGAGACTGTGTGTGTACGAGAGAGAGAGAGAGTGAGAGAAAGAGACTGTGTGTGTGAGAGAGAGAGAGTGAGAGGAAGAGACTGTGTGTGTGCGAGAGAGAGAGAAGACCCATCCATGAGAGAGGGAGTGAGAGAGTGCGCAGACAGAGGTAGAGTAGAAAGAGTGGCAAAGAGAGAGAAAGTAAAAAGCAAGGAGTGAAAAGTGACTGTTCGCGGGAAGAAGAGAGAGAGAGAAAGGAGGAGAGTGTGAGCCAGCACAAGTAAAAAGAGAGTGAGTGAGAAAGAAAAATTATGGGTGAGTGAGAAAGATGCAGATGCGCCGAGTTGCGATTATTTTCTTTTCTTTTATTTATTATGTATGTGACCCCAAGCACGAGTCACGTACATTCAGAACAGCATCCGCATGGCGCGGTTCAACAAGCGAAAATGTAGAATGAAGCTTCTGCAGGTAAGTGCAGGAATGAGCAAGAGAGAAGGGGTGTGCAAATCTGCATACTAAAAAAAATAACGCACCTGGCCGTGACAGCAGCCAGGTTCATTCGAGTTGGAGTCAGTGGGATAGTGGTGCGGTGACGGTAAACCTCCAAGCACACTCAGTTCGTGAGAGAGAGGGGGCTGGTTCAGAGGGCGTAAAAAAAAGTAATGGGGTGTGAGCAGGAGCAAAAGAGGGCCAGAGAAGTACAGWGAGAGAGAGAGAGAGAGAGAGAGAGAGAGAGAGAGAGAGAGAGAGAGAGAGAGAGAGAGAGAGAGAGAGAGAGASAGAGCAAGTAAGTGAGAGGGAGGGGGACCAGATCACTCCATGTCGTTTTGCTACTTGTTGGTTGATCACACAGCGGCAACCTATTGGCTGTTCGAGTACTCTTTACTCATTGGCTGATCACACAGCGGCCACTTATTGGCTGTTCACTCATCGACTGATCACACAGCGGCCACTTACTCGCTGTTCGAGTACTTTCCACTCATTGGCAAATCACGCAGCGGCCACTTATTGGCTGTTCGAGTACTCTCTACTCATTAGTTGATCACACAACGGCCACTTATTGGTTGTTCGAGTACTCTCTACTCATTGGCTGATCACACAGCGGCCACTTACTGATTGTTCGAGTACTCTCCACTCATTGGCAGATCACGCAGCGACACTTATTGGCTGTTCAAGTACTCTTTTCTCATTGGCTGATCAGGCAACAGCCACTTATTGGATGTTCAAGTACTCTCTACTCATTGGCTGATCACGCAGCAGTCACTTATTGGCTGTTCGAGTACTCTCTACTCATTGGCTGATCATGCAGCAGCCGTTCATTGACTGTTCGAGTAATCTCTACTCATTGGTGGATCACGCAGCAGCCACTTATTGGCTGTTCGAGTACTCTTCACTCATTGGCAGATCAAGTAGCTGCCACTAATTGGTTGTCTGAGTAGTCACTACTCATTGGTGGATCAGGTATTGGCCGCCTATGAAATCAACTTCATGCTGCCCAATTGAGGAAAAATAATCGAATTTTAAGACCCGAAATGAATTACAGAGTTATGCTCGTTTGTTCTCATTGTGGGATGAATTATTGACTCCTCCCATTAAACCAAGTTTCCTGTTCATGCGCGTATGAAGTGAATGTAATCCCTTTTGCTGATTGATTCCTCGAGCCTGAAAAACGGATTTTAGCCAGAATTTTATTATTATGTTCCTCTATATGTGTCTTGATCTACACCATGTTTTAGTGTGTAGCGAAGGGGATATTTGGTCCAGCTGATAGAGGGGGCGTAACAGGTCAATCAAAACTTACTCCCTGTCGGTCGTTGAGGACCTCGGAAGCGGGCGCGACGAGTGACAGGTGCCGTAGCCCTTGGCTTCAGCGAACAGTAGGCGCCCCTCCCCGGGTTTCCTCACAACGGTTCACTTGCCCAAAAGATATGCATGTATACATGTGGGGGTCTACACCCATGCCTATATGTCTATTGAGGTACCGGACCCTATTTTGCATTACTGAGTTTTTAAACAGACGACCGGTTTGATGGAGGTGTGACCTCGATATGCTTTGAATTTTGTCTCATGACTTATTTTCTCCCACTCATATGTGGCATGCGCAGTTGTCTCGAGACTTGTCATTTATTTACCTAGTGTATTCGATTACTTTTTTTCTTTTTGGTCATTAACGGGCTTTGGGGTACTACCTTCTTTTCGGGCAGGGTGTAATGCATGAAACCAATGGTTGTCGATGTCTCCTTACCTCATAGTATTTTTATTTTCTCGAAATTTTTGAAATTTTATTTGTCCATCAATTTACATAGGAATTATGCGCGCCTTGGCGAACGCTCCAGAAATTTTGTTCAACAGTTGAGAACTCTGTAATTTGCAGGCGCACTTCCCGTCACGTGTTTTTTTTATTTATAAATGAGTGTTCCCAAATCTGCCTTGGAAAGCTCGGTGAAATTTCTCAAGGGATCTGAATAGGCGTAGGATTTTTACATGTTTAATTCCACACGCAGATGATGCTGTTGATTTTTTTAAACCTTGAACTAGTTTTAGAGTTGGATTGGACGAAACTTAACTATTTCGGTGCCCTTTTTATTTTTTGCGCCAGAGCCACGCATGCAAGTTCCCCTCCCTTCCGTTGTACCCCGAACCATCTTCATATTTCTCTGCTTTGCACGTTCTTTTCTCAACCCGAAACTATTTTTCATCCCCCTTTCCTTCATCTAAATCTTGGTCCTGCTCCGCACTGTTTTTCACCTCCTCCCCCTTCCTGTCTTTGTCTCTGTAGAGGAAGTCCCTACCAATCCCCTCTCAAAGTCATCAGGCTACCAGACGACAGCGTGTAAGGAGGATTAATCCCCTCACACTGTGGTATTATTGGTTGCGAAGAACTAGCGTGGATCGATGTGAATTTCCCAAGGCAAATAATCTAACTCCCCTCCTCCCTCTCTTCGACCCCTTCTTTATCTCTCTCTCCCGACCTTCGCAACTATAAAATCCTAAAGCACGTCCGAAAATCTATCTCTCAACCTCGGGCCATCTGCCAACTTTGAGGACGTAGTGGCTAGATAACATGATGAACCGTGAGTCGAAACGTCCTGATGAGTTGATTGTAGTTTTGCGAGGCTGTGCGCCGGGTGGCCGCAATGACATGGGGGATCTGGGCAAGTTGGTGTAGAAACTAAGTCACGGTTGGCGACGTGATGATCGCTGTGGTATGGAGGTTGGTACATGGCGATCGGTATCGTAAGTGCCCGAGTAAGGCGGATGTGTGTATCTACGAGTGGTTTTATGGCTCGAGGCCATGATAAGAGAGTAGAATGCTTGCGCGCCTTGTTCTTCGTTCTTCTCCTATTTTGGAAGCTAAGTTTATGGCGGAACGCCGTTTTTTCCCATATCTATTTGTATGTTTGCAACTCTTCCTAGCTCTTTAGTCACCCTCTTTGGTCAAGCTACGACTCCGACAACACTTTTGGTTCTCTGCCTCTTTCTCTCTCTCTCCCTCTATGTGTTTTTCTTAATGAATAATTGAATGACCTGATGTCTTTCTTGCCCCTATCAACTTATGAGATCTCGCATCGCTCGTCTCCTTAAGCTCAAGCGGATCTCGCGGGGACAAGTAACATTGAAGTTATGAGGCCAATGAGGTCGGGTGGCTTGGTGATTTACTTAGACTCTTGTCTCCTCACTCCCGCGAATGAATGCTAGATAGTTGCATTTTTTATTAGATCAAATAACAGATTATATCGACTCACGCCTCTAGTTAACCTATGCCATGTGGACTGGTCAGACTGACTCGACAAAGCGCAGACTTCCTGTACTCCCACAACGTTCATTCCAGTATAACGAGAAAAGGTCACGCGTATGCGAGTAGGACGTACGGGAAGTCGTCGTGAAAATCGAGGGACGTTACTATATCCCTCCAGAAATGAGGTATTCAAAGTTCGTAGGTGTTGGGTTTGTGATAATTGCTACTCATTTTCCGCCTTACTCCTTATTATTGCCCTTCAATGAGACCCGTGGATGACGGTGTCACCCCATTGGCCCAATACTCTATGCAGCAATTGTCACCACACCGAGCGTTACGGGAAAGAGGGTTCCACTACCGGATACATGACGAGGACGAATTAAAGGAAAGAGCAATCAGAGTACAACCTTCCACATCAGACTCTGAGCTCTGCAGGGAGTGACGACGAGACTGAATTTGAAAACAAGATCCCACATGAGTACACCTGCCCTTTCGCTCAAAAAGATGTCGAGTAGTTGATCTTCTCATGCTTTCGGTTTCCGTAGGTATCGGGTTGCTACCGTGACTTTCTTTTGGTCTGGTATATCGCCTCGCCCAGGAGGTGGACAGTGCAACGAAATGATCAAATTGAAAATGTTGCAGATGATAAGACCATTGCCCTCCCGAATAGCGAGAGCGAATATGGTTTTTTCTATTTGGTTATCTGAGATATGACTTTGGACCCCAATAGGATGTCTTGGGTACGGCCTGCGTCAAAAATAGATACTTGAACACCTAGTAGATACTCTATGTTTTGCACTGGGACTTGTTGCGTGCCCCAATCAGAGAAAAGTTGATTTGTTTCAGTTGGTTGATACCTTGGAAAGGTGAAAATAAATTTTGATCACCGCGTCTAGTTCTTCCAGGGATTCTTTGGTGTTTGTGCATGCTACCATGAGATCGTCAGCTATGGTTGTGTTAATGACCTTGACAACAGAAAGCTTGATGACAATTTGTTATTTGCATTTACCACATTCGTTGCTCGTGAATACATAGTTTGTACTCATCTGCAGAAAGAATCTCCAAAATTCATGCATTTCATAGTAATGGTCACAAAGGTCCATCCTACTTTATCATAAGCCTTCTCAAGGTCTAGCAGGATAACTGCTACTTCTAATTTTCTCAAGGCTAAATTTTTTAGAAGAATCTTGTAGGCAACGTTTAGAACTAAAATTGGCCGCCAGTTCCGTACATTTGTTTTTGTCCCGTTCCATGCACATCTCTCTCTCTCTCTCTCTCTCTCTCTCTCTCTCTCTCTCTCTCTCTTTCTCTCTCTCTCTCTCTCTCTCTCTCTCTCTGTCTCGCTCTTTTCCCCGTCCCTCTCTTTCCTCTTTCTCTCTCTGTCTCTCAAAGTCTCCCCCCCAACTCCCTTTCTCCACCCCCCCTCATTATTTCACCCTCTCTCAAAGATACACATTACCACACAGACACACACACACACACATTAAAAAGGTTTAATGATTTAAAAAAAAAAAAAAGGAAAACACAAAATAGTGAGCGGACAAGCATTTTTTTTGACATCGTCATCGTTGACGATTTTTTTTCTTTTCTTTTTGGATTAGCCAAATGCATTGAAAATTTATAGGGATGTACTTTATATTTTTTTTTTAGGCCCATAATAATGTTTGGCAGGGGGCGAACTTTGGGAAGTTCGTTCGGGGTTCCAAATTTGAATAGACTCGATAACGTTTTGGTGGGTAACATTTCACTACGCTATTTTCTACTCTTAACATTTTCCACCTCACACTAAGTCACTACATACCCTGTGCTATCCACCCACATATCTAGGATGCAAGACTTTGTATTGATCCATCGGAGGGGAACTGCTAGAGGGAACCCAACTTTATCTATTCACTCTACTCTGTGTGGGAGAAGTACACATACCTCCTAACTCCTAGTGAGGAGTTGCGTGAACCTAACATCATGCGAAAACTAGTTAGGGAGGGCGAACCAACTGTCTCAGCTGGTGAACCCAACGCGTGCCGCATGGGGTCGTAAGGAACCGGGGAACCGAACCCACGACCTCCTGAATGCCACTTGTGTGCTCTACCAACTACGTTAGGCCGCTGACCCTGCTAAGTGCCAATTTTAACATGCTAAGTGCAATGTTTTATGCTTGGCAAGGGCAAGTCCTGTCATGTCCAGCCCTGTGCCCTAAACGCTACTCCAATGAGCTAAGTGCAATTTTTTACACTTCGAGTATGTGTCAAGTGCAAGTCTTGTCCTCTGTGCTAAACACTACTCCAATAAGCCAAATGCGTTTTTTTACATGCTGCACGTTACTCCGCTGAACTAAGTGCAGTTTTTTAAGTGCTAAGTGCAATTTATATGTCACACACAGAACCTGCTGCACTTGCCACATAGCCGAGATCGCAAACTCCAACTTGTCCTACAGCCACACCCGACCCATATTGAACATCCATAATATCTGGCAACCGCAAACAACCATAAGTGCAGTTTAAAAATCCTCATAACCCAGCTCAACCACAATTGAGCTCAATTTTAGCGTACAAACCCGTGTCCGCCTTAGCCCAGACCTTGAAGAAGAATTGCAACTGGACCATCCTAGACCCATACATATTTTTCACCACCTGCCCCCACCCAAGCCCTTAAGCACAATCCCACTTGCACTCACCCCATAGCTGGTACTTTTTTCACTACCCTCGTCCGCCCGTACCTGCTCATACCCGTTATTGCTTTTCCAAGTTTTCAACACCCTACACACCCATACTCAGCCTGACCATACCCACCTATACAAATTGGTTGCCCCGACAACCCCTTGATCGACCATTGGAACTCATCGTTCCGGCACAGAAGGTGGCACGTCACAGAACTGAGAACAAAACTGCCAATATTGCACAATATTCGCATGAACCTAGAGAGTTTATAGTTGCTATGCCTCCATACTGGGAAAACACACCCACAAAACCAGCCCTACATGTCTACAACACATGGTTAAAAAGGAAGGAGATATTAATTGTGTTCGTAGAGTCATTGGCCCAGACATTCCATCTGGCTATAAAGTTCAGAAATGGTCATTTTTCGAGAATTCTCCCAATGATAAGCCTCTCAAATTTGTGGATGAGACACGAGTGCAACTTAGGCCAGATTGGGAGGAGGTCACACAAATTTGAGTCTGGTCCAGATTCGACAAAACAGGAGAATAACTCTACAATCTAGCCAGAAACGCAAACACTTATCTAGTAGAGTTATTCCTCCAATGATGGAGGTTGAAAAATCAGGGAGAAATGTAGTGCCCGTGTCATACTACAAACCCATAATTAGGATTTCGGTATAAAAAGATGCATCTCAAAAGAAATTCACAGAAACAACAATGAAAAGATGGAATGACATATGGGTCCAGTGTCCTTACTCTCTGAGCCATAACAGAAGAGGGTGTGACGAGATTATTGAAGCAACTCAAAACAACAACTCACATATGGGTCCAGTGTCCTTACTCTCTGAGAATTTGACAATGGTGGAAAAAGCATTCAAGTTAGAAATCCTTCTCATCCGAAGTCTTCCAATGGTCATATTTTTGGATCGAAACTAGAATTTGGCTAACTATGTCTCAGGATGGGCGTACGTAGGTTAGGTTTCCCGATGCATTATCATGAACACAATAGGGCAGTCTAGGAATAATGCACTCTTCAAAGGAGGGATGCCAGTGAAATGACAAAGGCAGGCACAAATCCGAAAAGCACCTAAGATTCACTATCCTGGTGGACAGTAAGCGAAAAGGTCCGATTTGGTCCGTTAAAACCAGAGGACTGGATAACAAAATAGTTACTTTAGATGAAAACAAAAAAACAATGTTGGGTCCCTGGTTGAGCAAAATTAAATAGGAATGAGTGATTTCAATTTGAGAGTTTGTCATCAAATGGCTAGACCCAGAGTTTTAATAAACTGTTTCCTTTCGGTGGTTTTGTGTGATAACGTGGTGATCTCGGTCTATAGAACTGACAGGACATGGGGATTCCGCAGCCCTAGGGTTTGGAGGTTCTTCAGACAGATCACTAATGGGTTGACAGAGTCAGTTTGAAGGGACGTTGGACCCGGTTTCCAAGAAAGTCACTTCTTTGTAAGCAAAACTTAGTGATGCTCTCGACTCTCCTGGATTTTTTCGGGTAGACTGTGGGGACCTCGACCCCGACCAACTTTTAACTTTTGTCTATAAGGGACGCCGAACCCGGTTGCCAACATGTGTTGCTTCCCACAAATAGATTGGAGCCTTGGTTTAATTTGCAAAAAAAAAAAAAAAAAAAGACTCGCAAGTGACATTTAAGAGGTCATGGTTCAATCCCCATTGGCCTCATGTACCTTAGTGGTTATGCTTGGCGCCCGCCACCTTAAGATTGACCATTGGATCCCCAAATTGACATTAAACATAGTTTGTTGATGTTCGTTAGGGGAGGCACATGAATTGGTTCTGTTGGCATGGTCCTGATGCTACTGGTTGTCCCCTGACCGGTATCGCCCATCTACAGGCCGGGAGCAGCCCCCTCATGTTCTCACATAAACACAGTTTTGGCTGCTACGGGTTCCTCATATGACTATAGTTACAAATAGTGGTAAGTGGGTAGTGTGACACAATTTTTTTTCTTTTTTTTAGGTGAAATTGACAAAACAATGTAGCTTACTTTCAAAAACACAAAAAGAAAGCACTACAACTATACGACGTTTGGGCTTTGTCACACCACTCTTGAAATGTGAAAAACAAAATGTGGCGGGTGCATCTGACCATGTTCTAGTAGGAAGTTCATTCTCATTTTGCATATTTCGAGAGTGGTGTGGCAAGATGACACACTCGCACCTGTCACGTGTCTACTTCTGTACCTAAACAAATTTATGAGGCCCCGAGTTGCACTACTCGTGCTTTTTCAAGTTCGATCCTTATGACTACCCTTCTTTTTGGCTGATGGATAATGCATAGAATCAATGGCCGACGAGGTCCTCCCAGTTTTAAGACTCGTTGTTTTTCCTTCCATCTGAATCTTGGTCCTGCTCCACACTACTCTTCACGCCCCCCTTCTTCCCGCCTTCATCCTCTTACAGGAACTCCCTACCGACCCCACCCCCCCCGCCCGGAGTGTTCGAGCCATCATACGACATCGTGTAAGGAGGATTAATCCCCTCACGTTGTTATCTGATTGGTGTTGAAAGAACTCTTGATGATCGATATGGCTTTCCCTGGATGATTAACCCTTGTTCTCTCTTCACTCCCTCCTACCTCCGCCCCAGTCTCTCCCATCTTCTATTTCCCTCTTCGCAACTACAAAATCCACAAGCACATATGGAAAACTCTCTCTCAACCCATCTGACCACTTGGGGGAAGTCGGGGTGAGATGATGTGTATGTACGAGGAGTCGAAAAATCCTGACGAGCTGATTGTAGTCTTATAAGATTATGCGTTGGGTGGCTGCGACGGATTGCGGGATTTGGGGAAGTCGGTGTAGAAGTGGAATTGGCGGGGTGACAATCGTTGTAGTGTGGAGGTTGTTATGTGGCGGCTTGGATCACCAATCCCTTACAAGTGTTTGCATGGACCGAGGCCATGATCAGAGAGCAGAAGGCTTGCGTGCCTTGATCTTCAGTTCCTCCTCTTATTTTGGAAGCTAAGTCCATAGCGGATTGTCGGCTTTTCTCAGATCTACTTGTGTGCTTATAACTCCTCTTTCCTTAGTCCCCTTCTTCGATCAAGCTATGACTCCGTCCACATCTTTCGACCTTACTTCTCTCCCTCTCCCTCTTTCTCTCATACTTTATTCACGAATATTTGAATGTTCTGATGACTCTCTCGCTCGTACCAACTTATGAAATCATGTCTCACTCGTCTCGTTGAATTCAATCGGATCTCGCGAGGACGAGTATTGTTGAATTTGAGAGACCGGCGAGCTTGGGTGATTATGCCTCGTCCCTCCCTTTGCCCCTTAGTATCTGATCGTTTATGCATGAGTGATCTCGTATCCCTACTTGTCTTTGATGATCGCAACTCTTTCGACGAACCCACGGGAGCATCGAAACAAGTCAAGTGAAAGGCATTTTCATATGTGCATCGATTGAGATATGTTGCTTTGATGATGGGAGCGAATTAGGATTCGGATATGATTATTTCGATGCATGTTTAACAGTATTTCCTCACTCGCTTGAATGAATAATACATATTTTTACATTTTTGGGAATGATCGAGCTTCCACTTTTGCCTATTTTTAATGGTCGGAGTTTCACCGAGTGAACTGAGGCGAGTGCAAAAATTAGTTGAGGGAGAACTTGAAGCATGCTTGTATATGGATAACTGTTTCAGTGTATCTAATCCTTGAACAAGGTTTGTGCTTATTTCCTTCGTCGAATGAATAATGGTCGTCTTCTTGATTTGATTGAATTGAATAGACTCACGCCTCGGATCGGCCTGTACTGTGGACGAAAGATAATAAGAACCAAGTGTTGTGTCTGTTTATTCATTTGATCGAATAACGGATTGAGTAGTTGTACGCAATCAATCTTGTTTATGCCATGTGGATCGAGTATACTGATCCGACTGGCTGCCGACTTCCCGTATCCCCGCCACGCCCATTCCTGTATAATGAGGAAAGGACACGTGTATGTGAGTGGGACGTACGAGAAGCTGTCGCAATGATCGGAGGACATTATTACTGTCCTCCTGAAATAAGGTGCTTGAGATTCGTAGGCGCTGGTTCTGTCACTGTTGAGACCTACTTTCCCTCGTACTACTTATTATTGCCATTTAACGAATTGATTGTCATCCCATGGATGGCAGTGACACCTCATTGGCCCAATACTTTGTGTAGCGAATGTCGACACACCGATCGTTATTGAGAAAAGGGGTTCCACTACCGGGCACGTGACGAGGACAAACACAAAGAAAGGGCGACCAGGCTGAGGCAGTCCACGTCGGATTCCGAGCTCTGTACTAGGGCCAGCACTGGACTTAATTCCGAAATGAGATCCCATGTGCGTACCCTTGACTTTCTGTCCGAAAAGACGTCGAGTACCCCGCACAGAAGTTCATAGATACTTTTTGGATTAAACGAACATTTGAAAGCAGTGCGCGCTATTGTTTTCCCACGTGGCGATGAACATTTCTCACTGAAACTGGAACCACACGGGGGATTTCAATCCATCTGTGTCGTCACACTCAAATTTCCAAAAATTCTTGACACACCCCATTTTGCTGTTTTTTTAAAGGCATGTTCCTCATTTTGAATCACTCCGACCAGAAGACAAGATTGGCCGTGAGGTTAGAACATCACACACCTCCTCAATGGGAGCCATCACACATAAACTGCTCCTCTCCGACACTCCTTTCTAGCAACAATGTATAGATCGAATGTCCATCTTCTAGCGACTCGGAGATGACAACGGTTTTCCCCAGTTCCTCTTCCAATACTCTACTACCTTGGGGAGACAAATTTTGAGCAAAGAAACCCACACAACAAAGGTAGCTTGCCAAAAGCTTAACCTGACCGTAGAGACAGCCCCCCCAATTCAGGAGACATACCTCACAACTCTCTCGTCTCAACTTCCCAGACTTCCCTCCCTGAGGGTGACCAGCCGCCTGTGGATGCTCACTCACTCTATTCTTCCATGCGTGGTCTGACTGTTCTAGAAAGGGATGAATTTACCCACCAAATGCCCCAGATATGGACAAAACGCAGATGAACGCTCACCCACCTTGTCTGGTCATGGGCAACACGGAACCCATCTGGCGATGGTGGAACAAACATCGGAAGAACTTCATGGGCAACGCTCTATCCTGGGATGAGGCATGCGCGTTTCATGGCAAACTACCAGCAAACTGGTTCAAGGACAAGGGGAGGGGCTATGTCACACAGGCGATAATATCAAGAGTTTTGTTGACCATATGGACTTTAAAGGAACAACATAGTCTATGAAAGGAACAACATAGTCTTTGAGCAACAATGGACTACATATGAAACCATTATCAAAAAAATCAAGGCCGCTATCCGAACAATGATCATTGTCGATTGGGCACGAAGAGCATCCAAAGGCACCACCAACAGAGGTCGCTACTGGTTCCTAGTCACATGGGCAAGGGACAACCAACTGGCAACAGTCCTGTTGGAGGGTAAACTGATTATCTCCCAATGGCTTACATCCTAGCTCTGTCTTTCGCTACACCTTCCTCACCTCCTGTCTCTTTTGACAACACTTCACCTCCAATCACCCCCAAACACCTCACTTCCTTCCACACACACTCAACCCCCACATCCCACAATCCCTCCACCCATCCCCCCATCCGCTTCCCCCAACCAGGGCACTCGATTGTTTTCAGGACACCGTAGGCTCCACGGGAGGAAGGTGGAAGAGTGTCACCAATACAACACCCTACAAGGTCCAATCGATCGTATTAGCTCGGTGCCAGGCCATTTATAGGCCTGTCCTTTGTAGCAGTTTACTTAGACATAAATAGCGACAGACAAGACATAGAGTAATGAGTACTTTAGCCTCAGGCCGACTTTAGGCCTATCTTTCTGCAATGCTTTGATTTAGACAATAGCCTAATGAGCACTTACAGCTCGAAGACCCCTCTCCCCTACTCAACCCATTCCAAGCTGATCTYTCCCCTCCTCATCCTTCTTAGTCTTTGTTGTCGCCCTACCCAGTCTCAACCTTCCCTCCCCYCTCCCCGTACTTCACCTCTCTCCCTTGCTACCCACAGGCCCCGCACTATCTCTTCCCTATGGCTCCTACAATGGAACTTAGTTACTTTAGTTTTCTTACTTTATCCCTTTGGTTCTAATCTTAATTGCTCCCTTTGGTTCTAACTCGGGTCCATTCGGTCCCGTACAAAGCAAAGCTGGGTAAGGCTCCCAGTACCGGCCATATATTGGGGGGCTGGCCCCAATTTTTTTTATTTCCTCCCCCCCCCCCCCAAAAGCTGCATTATTCCCTCAATTTCACCCCACACTACCTACCTACCTACCACTACTGTTCACGAGAGAACATGCGGGGCCTGCTCCCGACCTTCCAAATGAGTAATGAATATCTTTTCTTGTAAAAAAAAAAAACAAGTGTGGCGATGCCCTATGTGGGACCCCTGCTCGGTACCGCAAATTCCTATTCGACCACCTTGATGAGGCGCGTTACCGTAACACGTCACCAAGTGGCGGTGCGTTGAGCCGTGAGGGCAACATTCCAACGCCTTCGAAACTTTTTTTTTTTTTTTTTTTTTTCCATTCCGCGCTTTGAGTGGCGCCGCATTCAGGTGTTGGGCGCTCGCACTAGGGTTGACACAAAATTGTCGACTGCATGCGCTAAAACTGGGTGAAGGTGAGGCTATGCAGTGGTGTGTGGGGTGGAAYACATGGGCGTTAGGAGTGACACACGACTTAGACCATGATTGATCACTGGCCATCACTTGTTCCTGATTGACGGTGATGTCGGCAATCCAGTTCGGTCGACTAAGGCAATGCGGACGTGGTGGGGTTGACTGGCTGGCGGRCTCTGGACGCAAGAGCAAACTTTTTGTGACCTGATCAAGGGATCTTCCCTTGGTCTCTAATAAGGAGATGCCACAGGGGCATCCTGCTTCYAGTGCTCGTGCTGGTTGTGGCCTATGGCGTCTACCGTTGTATTCCTCCTACTGAGGAGGCATGGTGTTTGACGGAGATTGGTGATCGTCGACAGACCCGGGCAGTGTATTGTTGGCATGGTTKGGATCAGCCCCTCGTGCATGAGGCGATGCGACTTCGAATGAATGTTGGAATTGGTGCTCGACCTCTTCATCGATTGTCTGCTGATTGCCCGACTCATCAACGCTTGACCTCCTCGTCAATTGATCACCAATCRACTGCTTGCCACTGAAGCCACACCGATGGTGGGAACGGTGCTGAGCGATTGCTATGGTTTGCGCCCCGTTTTTTCCTGTTGCCAATCTCTCTCACGACCATCCTTCGAGCGGCTGTCCCTTTTCAACTGCCTCTGTTTCCCTACTCGTTCTACTCCCCCTCTTCCTTTTGGCTTCAACTTTTGGCCTGTGGGAATTTTGTTGTGTCCTCACCACTCGCTCCTCGAGGCATGCCCCCCYTTCCAAATCAGCCCGCCTTTCCTATGGATTCTTGTCAATCATATTGCCCTATGCTCATTTCCGACGCCATGATTCATTTTCCTGAAACTTTACACATTTCATTCTTTCTTCCTCTTTTCCCGCCCCTCGTTTCCCCTTGCTCCTTCTCAATATGTGCTCTTCTCCCTGAATCTGGTTGCCTCCTTTCAAGTTGCGTGATCCCGTCGATAGCACTGCCCCTTGTTTACTCTTGCCTTTCTCGACTRATTGTACTCAGTATGTTTCAACCCTTTTTGTCTTGCCTCCATATTATGTTTTTGCCACTGTTGTCGCTAGTCTGTATCTKATCAACGCAACGGATACGGGGACTGACCTTCAAGTTTCCTTATCTTTGGACTTTGATTGTTTCTCTTGTTCACTTGCCTRTGTCGACGAATGGTTTAGTTAGGCCTATTAACCCGTTCTCTTGGAGAATTTGACTGTCCATTGTCTTCTACCTGATTGTATGGCCGACAAGCCTACTTAGCTCGCCGATGAATAACATATTCRCCAATAACAACTTCAAGTTGGTGACCGTCGTTTGCTCGCTTGGTGYTGTTGTCGACCTTCCCTTGCACGAGCTTGATAGTGTGAAGATTGACCTGACCTCGCTATGGGGGAGCAATGCTCTCAGCATGACCGCCTGGGCGACATGCTGCCTCGATGCTTTCTTACGGGGKAGGAAGATGATCCTCAAGAAACCCAATATATATCAACACGTAAAGACCCGAAAGAGAAGGACACCGTCATTGTTGACATACAAAATGAAGTGGCTGACTAGACAATAGATTACCTTCATCACCATGGCRTTATGGTCGTTTTTCAAGGGCCTGGTGCCGATGTGACCTTTGCAGTGAAAGAGCAATGGCTACGAACGATCGAGGGTGGTTGGGATTTGGCCATTGCTCATGGACAAAAAGGTCGCATCAAACCTGAGGGTGCGGACATGATTAGCTACTTGGCCCCGACCCATGCACTTAGAGATTGAATGGTAAGGACACTCAAAGGCGAAGAGGGAGCTACAGTGAGCGGTGGACCTCGTAAAGTTTTCTATCGCTCATGGGCCACTCCAATGGAGTTCGCAAAAGGAAAGAACAAAGTGACAACCTATAAATTCTGGGTTAGGGTGCTTCATATTCCTTTTTTGGCTATGCCCTTTTTGCGAGCAGCCCTGGTAAAAGAATATGGTTAAGTGCTCAAGACATATCCCAGAATAGAACAAAGTCTTGCCTAGTCAATCATTGTTATGATCTGCACCCACGAGCCAGATTGACGATTGAAAAATTTCTTAAGTTTCTAACTTCTCAAGGATGGTGCAAACTGAAGGTCGTAACCCAAGACACCCCATGGTGTGCAGATTGTAGATGGTTTGGCCATAAGGAAGGTGACAGAACGTGCCCTAAACGGAAGTAGCTTGCAGTCGGATTGTCGACAAGTTATGCGGCAACACTGCAGTCGCTGGACCACGACAACATCACCCGAAAAACGACTAGTGGGACCGACGTATCCCGTAGGGCCTGCAGCCCCTGGGGGTGGCCGGTGGCACTGGTCAGTCCGTTGGGGGATCTCCTCCTCCTCAGGAACAACCGCCTGTAGAGGTTGGGATTGGGACAACATCTTCGGGGGTTCGGCCACGTGGAGGRCCCTCGCCTCTTTGCGAACAGTCAACTGTGGGTATCCCAAATCCCTTGGTGGGCACGAACAAATTACCGGTCCCTCAACCGAACACAGCCCCGCCACCTGAAAGGCCGATCGCTACACAGGCTGGTTCGGTCCCACAGGCAGATTCGTCCACCACGAAAAAGTTRCCCCAACCRYGAGTGGAAATGCAACAAGCCCCTTTTGTTGTTGTTGCTCCACCATCCTGACCTCGATTGTGCCATGACGGACCTTAGGGCTTCGACCCAACCCAGCAAGAGCACCAACAGTCGGAGACAGACCAGCAGCCCGACGCCTCGAACGACGACCCTGAAGTGCTAATGCCCCAACAAAAGTTGCGAATGCCAAAGAAGAAGCGGGTCACTGGCGGACCCAAGACTGTGACCCACCCCTACGGAAGGCAAAAAGAACCGTTGGAGGTAGGACAACGGCCAGGCCTGAGCTAGATAGTGATGGGAAATTGGGCAGATATTGTGGACGACGACCCGACCCTTGTATGAGTACTGGATCAAGGGGGGGGGCGACCCAGCATCAACAACCGGCAGGCCCCTCCTGACAGGGGGACCCACCTCAGGCCGCTACTTTCCCTGAGAACATGCTTGAGGAAATGGCAGCAGGGCAACTGTGCATAATAGTGTCCCTGGTTTTCATGGCGCATGACGCATTACTCCATGTGGTGGCTCTGATTGGGCAAGGTGGAATGCTGAATGTCCCACACTTTGAAGTGTTTGAGGACCCGAAACAACAGATAGTGCTYAGAGAAGTGCGAAAATGGTTACACCCAACATTYYGCATCCGTAGTTATCCGAACCTGGATTGGGTGCATCTTACACCGACGAATGACAAAGGGCCGAACAAAGCTCATATACTTCCCGTTGATAGACACAGTAGTACATACTGCTGATTAAGTCTGCCGCTTTGSAGAACCTGGCAGGCCAAACAGTGGCCGAGACAAAAATATATGATTGCTTGACAACAACTCTTATACACCAGGTGGACGATCACCTCCCTTAGCACAAAAGCATCTTCTCTCAGAATTTTGTGAATCTTAAATGCGCAGAATGGGAAGAAGTTATTGCCCTAGATAGATGGAAAGATTGCGCATTGTGACTTAGAACGTCTAGGGCTTGGGATCCCGAAGAGTGGCTGCTAAGAGATCCCTTATCAAAACATTGGCGCGTAACAGAGGAATACAAATCCTCTTGTTAAAGGAGACAAAGCTCGATGGYGYTGCGATACTGGAACAAATGGGCTGGTGGTCCGGGCCACAGTTCTGGGCGGCGACCCAAGCAACGAGGGGGGGTGTGGCCGTCATGCTTTCCTGCACCTTCCCCTTTGCAATAACTGATTATCATTGGGACCATCGTGGCCACTGGATCTCGGTTCGGTTAACTCTGGGCAACATATATGCGTCGRCGAATTAGACACCAAGAGTCGACTTTTTAAGATTCTTGCCCTGGATTATCCCAGACGTTGATAGACTGATCCTGGGAGGGGACTGAAACACTACTCTCCTACCGGGAACTGATTTCTTTCGGCTGCCTCCATTGTCTTCAGACGCGACCTTACTTTCAAATTTCATCCAAACTCAATCTATTACCGATGCTTTCCGTGCCCTGCATCCCCATGACAGAGCCTACACGTGGTTCACTACTGGAGGAGTATAACAACAATACTTGCCTCGCAGTAGGATATATCGCTTCTTGTTGGCTGACGAGCTTATGCCAATGATCGTTGCATGCTCCATCCTGTTCTGTGTGGGGTTGGATCATTTGCATGTTTTTTTGGAAATATTTTAAATCCGCACAGTCTGGGCAGGGCATGATCGATCTTCCCTGCCGGAGTGGGTGGACTTGTCGACAGACATGGATCACTTCATGATGGATTTCTGGCACAAGCGGGCCACATCGAAGCCCCTATTTGCATTGACGACTGACTGGCTTGTTGGCGGTTTAAAAACAACCCTCGTGCGAGGGAAGCTCCTTTTCAAACTCATCACGAAATCTACTCGCTCATAACTGGCGACTCTTTATGAAGAGCTTGCACAAACCATCGCTAGAGCCTCCTCCATCCAAGTGGACAAGCGCGGACTGATGCAAGCCTTGAACACGATCATTCACAAAATTTTCATCTTAGACTTTCTTATAGTCAGGACTGGGGCTTTCCGCAATCGCATTTCGTGGCTGGTGAAAGGGGACCGTATGACAGCGGCCTTCTTTGCTGGCCACAAGATGYGATCCCTGACGCCATTGATGTTGATGATGGGTCACCCTTTCGATGAGACGATGCCACTTATTGCTGACAAGTGTGCGATCATATTGAATGTGGCACAATTTTTCGAACATCTGCTCACATCACAAGCATAGCATACGGAGCAACAACTGCTTGCTCAATACCTTGAAAACGTTTGGGCCAAGATGGACCGCACCCTTTCCCAGTCTCAGGTGTAGCATTTGGAAGTGCCCGTCACGTTGGCTAAGATTACAACGGTGGTGGCCCGCCTGCCCCTGCACAAAGTGTCGGGCCCGGATGACTTGTCGTTGGCCTTTTTTCGTCGACATTTGATGCGCCTACTGCAGGATTCGGCCATAGCCCCGAATGCTATCCACGATGGGGCGTATGCCCCGCCCGACGTAGTCACAGGTGTAATAACATTGAATTTTTAAAAAAGTGACTGTGCGGAGGTTTGGAACTGGCGCCCGATTACTCTAATGTCTGTGCTCTACAAAATTCTTTCTAAAATATTGACAATGCGCTTGCATTTGGTGCTACTGACTTTAATTCATCCATCTCAGATGGGGTTCCTTCAAGACAGACAAATCCTCAACAATGTGCTGATTGTGGAACAAATAATAAAACTGGTGGCAGCAGGGGAAGACCACATTGCAATAATCCTTCTTGATCTCGAAAAGGTGTACGGTAGGCCGCCTTGTCCGCCTTTGGCTTTGGACCTAGGTTTAAACACATGGTGGCGGCCCCATACCAAGGAGCGACCTCACGCCTCAGTGTTAACGGCCGTCTTTCCCCTCTGCTTGCATTAGGAAGCTCAGTGAGATAGTGTTGCCCTGGCCCCCCATACCTCTATCTCATAAACGTTGAGGTCATGCATGTCATCATCGGGGCGCACCTGGGATTCCTGGATTCTTGCTACCCTTGGGGGAACGTCTTAAAGTCGAGTCTTTTGCAGATGACTYGGTGGCGTTAACCCCTATGAACGACCAAGCGTTCAAGGCTATCCAACAATCTATAATATTATTCGGTKAAATCTTACAGACCAAGGTAAATTGGACAAAATCATCTCTTTTTGTTCCCGGTGGCTCTGACGTTCCTTCACCAGAGGCTGCGTGTCGTTACCCTGGTGCAGCAAGAGAGATTGTTGGGACACCTGATGATTGATTCTAACCACGCGGTGGCGGCAACCAGAGAAGCCTTGTGGTCATGGGTGGCAAGAACGTGCGTTAGCCTGTTCGAYCGTTCCYTGATCCTCAACAATTTTATCTKCTCTACCTTCTGGTACCAACGRCCGATCTTCCAACTGGATCCCCCTGTGCAACATACGATTAGACATTTGGCAACCCATTATTTGTGAAAAGAAGAGATGTATGAYGCGCCCTTCCTCCCCCAGGTGGCGTGGGAAGTGGTTACCCAACCTAAAAGAGAAGGGGGCCTTTTAGTTCTCGACCCGCCATACCAAAYCGGRCCTCTTTTGTCCCSGTGGGTGTCGTGGGTCATCTTAGTAGGACTRTTCACCCCTTGGAGACAATTAGCAGATTTTACCCTTTTTACGGAATGAGACTCAAAAATGCCGCGATGTATTTGGATAATAGTCCTTCACCCGGTGTATTTAAGGAAATGGTTGACCCACAACATATGGGCAGGGATACTGAAGGAATGGCAGCACTGCCGCCCTTCACTGCTTCCACCCTCATTGCGGGGGGATCGGATAATGACCCAGYCGTTGTTCGATAAACCCTGCATCCTCTCTCCCGAGGGCGACCCGCTCCCCTGTTTTAAAGGGGGGAGGGTTGGACCAACGGGACGGGAAACCCCTCCAAGCTTTGGCCCCACTGCTGTCGGGCMTGTGGCACCAAGCACTCCACCTTGACTCGTTGCTACAGGCAATCCCCCTCGACTGGGTGCAGGCCCTTGATGAGGGATTGTCTACTCACAAGGTKCCTGGTTTAAGTGAAAACAGGATGACAACCCGTTGCTTCTGTGGTGGGTCGAGTCAGTGAACGACCTGGATCATCCATGAACCTTGTGTTGGGATGTGTCACCGTTGACAGGAAGCGCTTCCGCGGGCCCGCCATTGACTAYTGCTCTGGCCCAGACTCCTCTCCATCCCCTTGCAGACTTGCTGCCARTATGTGTCTTGGATTACTTTGACCGCCTCTTGCAGACTTGCTGCCGGTATGTATCTTGGATTACTTCGACCTGTTTTGCCCCTTCTCCTTGTCTSTGTCGTCGTATAACCTGCYTGTGGACCCGAGGAACTGGCATTGACCGCCCACTGATTCACACACTGACAGTGTTCCTTTATACCGGTACAGTACTCGCATGAGCTATCAGATTTATCRCCCGAAGGTTTATGTCAATTGGATAGTTACAAAGACATGGATGTCCTTGGGATGGATTCAAGACACACAAGTGAGATTGTCTTGGGCCCTGCCATCCTATTSGAAATTGTTGATGGAACTGCCCGCTATGAAACAAGCAAGCTTCTTATGGYTGGTGACACACATGGTTGTCCCGACTGCGATGTGGTGTGCAACAAGGACGACRAAGGCTTTTTCTCTTTCTACTCTCTACCTGGGAGTCCGTATTGAAGATTTGCAACACTTTTGTCKTCATTGTGATCTGGTGAGGCCATTTTGGGACTRGTGGCGCTCTRGAGCTGTTCCATAGCCACAACCGAGGACCCGATCATGATGGAATGAAGACTTTGTACTGGTGGGAGCTGCTGCACGTAGGCAGCGTTGTAATGACTCGATCAYATATGCGGAGGAGTGCCTGTGTGATGGAATCTTGTGGACTATGTGGACTCTTATAGACACTGCGGAGACCATGTGGTAAATCAAGGTTTTTCGACTTCTTTCATAGCGGGCAGTTCCATCAGCAATTTTCAATCTTATGGTTGATGCCCCTGATGGTTCGTGCAGAGACCGAGTACACTTTTAAACAAATGTTGTCCACTGAGTGGTTGCTCAAAGTGGTAAATAAAGGTTTTTCGGCAAAATCCCAAAAAAGATTTCACAGTCACTGGGGCCACTCCCCGGCCTGGTGAAGATATTAGCTGATCTTGGTCGGACCCCCTAGCTGCAATTCTCGATCTTTTTCGTTTAGGTTGAAAACTTCCCTCTTTGGAGTATGTTTTGTTTGTTTGTACCCTCCCTCTACTGCACACTGCATTTTCGGATTCTGGCTTTTAGAGCGGTGGTTCTGGGGTGGCTTTGTAATGGTACTGTTTGTGGGTTGAACTTCGTAGTTATTGTAGACGATTATCCCTTGTCTTCTGTTCTAGTCTAGCATTCAAGTTGGCTTAACTTCGCACGTTTCCTTTGTAGTATGATATAATCTGTTGTGGATATTCGACACTGTTTGCCTTTTACTAAGGTCATGGTGACCTCTCCTCTGGGTTCGTCTCGTGATGCCGTCCCGTTGGGGGACCACTACAATATTGTAAAGGGACGTCGGACCCGGTTCCCAACTTTCATACAAAAAGACAAATGTTTGCTAGATGGCAGACAATGTTGAAAAAAAAAAAAACTTTTGAATCGGAAGATACATCAGACCTTCCATACAAAAAATCGTAGCGGGAACTTGTACTACAAGATGGATCCACTCAGGAAATAATTCTTTCGTACCGCAAACCTTTATTTCTTGTTGAAGATTGACAAACAACCAACGAGCTTACCTCAGTTGGTACACCCACAAACTGTTGAAATGCAGAACCGAGTTCGAATCCTGATGGATGTAGATTAATGGAATCATTGGAATGATTTTTTTTTTTTTTTTTTTTTTTTTTAAATCAAGAAAGGACCCATTATGGGCTTTCATTAATGCTCAATTAAAATAAGGTCGGAAATCCGTCAAGCAAACAACTCGGAACTAGGACCATTACCTAGAATAGGTGCAGGCCTTGGGATATCATCCAAGAACAGAATTGGCTAAAACAGGACCGTTGACCTAATACTCCTCAACCTTGATGAAGTTAAAGAATGTCAGCAAGGCCAAAAAAAACAAACAACCCAAAACAAAAGGAAACAAACAAAGAGTAATCAGCACACACACAAAAAAAAAGCAGAAAAGCAATTCCACCTGGCCAACGAATCCACTCCACAAACCAAAAGGAAAAGGAGGGAGAATAGGAAAGGGGATGAGAAGAAAAACGGGGGGGAGAAGAAGGAGGGAAAAACAACCAAGGACTCATAATTCTGTTCTAAAAKTCGTTCTAATAGTAACTCCTATCACTTCTGTCCAAGCTACACTTACCCACCTACTACTACGGTGGTGGGAACTCAACTGAGTTTCCTTCGAACTTACTAAACGCTCCCTCTATCCCATCAAACTGTCTGTCTACAGTGACATCACAAACAACCGAGTGCCGAGGTTGGTCATAGTAATCTATGTTTTAAGTAAYCAGTCATCCAACATCATTTGTCTTAGCCCACCACTGATGCAAGTGTGCCACGAAGGTATTATGTCTCTCTGAACCATTTCAGGCTTTCGCCCCTGTTGTCGTCTTTTCCAACTTTCCTTCGCCAGTCCACTAGCATAGTATGTCTGATGCCCTCCTTCACAGTGGTGCGTATCTGTTTGTTGGACCAGTCTTTCGCATGATATACCCGATCATTTCGGGCTTGCCAGATGACCACAATTAGTACAACACGTAAGGATTGTGCGACATAGCCTCATCCCTTAATTAGGGATAAGCCTTCTGGTACACCCCCCAACAAAACCCAGAGTTTGTCCCAATTTATGGCATTATCTGCGATTCGCTCCTCGAATTTCTTCCACCAAGTTCAGATCCGCATAGAAGCTGGACAATCCCACCATAAGTGAACTGTTGATTCGAAARACCACTAACATCAAAAGCATGTGAGATCCAACTTCATCCCATGTTCCACGAACCAAACAGTAGAGGGAGTAGCAACCATCGATAGCAACCACAAAACAACAACTTGACATTGACTTGGAATGATTTCAGTTGCTGTTAAAATTTCTTGCGAGCTGAGATAATACATTGTGGTTCGATCATCAACAAGGATTGCCATCTGAATCTTGCAATGTGGAGTGAGTCCTTGGATGACATAATCAAGTTGTAGCCGAGTTTTTACGTATAATCAAGAAGACACATGTTTTGACCTAATTTACCGGAGGCATGCCATTCCCACTTTTTTCGGGTCTTGTTTTAGTTTACTGAATGGTTTTCCTTGGGAAAACATGACACAAGTCACAACTCCATCTAGTTGGATTTCCTCAATCACTTTGATTTGTAAGAATGTTGTACCCACCGAGCGTGGCGGCTGCGACTCCGTTAGAGTTAGGAGACAGTTAGTGTTACAAGTCCAACCCTGAAAGACCTTCTTACTATCATTTAAGAACATTTTAATTTCCAAGTATGGGGATCATTAAATGCTTAAGCCACATAAGTATGATTTCCACGTTTCTCGTATATCGTTCCATAGATTACAAATCCGTAATATCCCTTTCTCGATTCATCCCTCGCCAAAGTTGTCAATCGCTGCACCAACCTTCAATTACTCACCAGATGTGGATATGATATCAACAGAAAAATTCCCACAAGAAATGAAAGTTGAAAAATTAAAAAAAAATCCTACATATTTCAAATTATCATTCCAATGTTCTTCTAATTCTAAAATTTTCAGTCTTATTTGATAAGTTTCTGTCTAAAAATAGGTTTTTCCTTCCAACTACATCTATGTGTTGAAGATGAAATGGAAGTCCGAATAAGTTTATGAAATGTTTTAATTAAACTTTCATTCTACTACAACAAATATATTCTAGTTTAGATTGGATTAACTCAGTTATGACTGAAAATCCTTATACAGAATGACATTCCAATTAAAATATTTCATGAAATCATCCAGACTTTCATTCCATCTGTAGCATGCAATTCAAATAAGAAGGGATACCTCATTCTTGGAAATAAAGTTTTCAAGTAAGATGAAAAAATTTAGAATTTGAATGAATTTTTTAAGATGAAATGAAATTTTAAAATTTAGAATGTAATTTTATTATAGAAGATTATTTAATTATGAGAAAGTTTTCTATTGATTCGGGTTTTGAAACAAGGGTTGCGCAATGACTTCAACATTGGTGTCTGGTTCTTTCCATACGTTCGGATGTAGTGATTTCTATGCTTGAATGATTGATTTACAGAATGACGATTTTATGTATCTTCTCTTAAATAAATAGAGAAGGAGGCATACCCACACATCTGAAGGGGGTGACAAATTTCATTCCCGAGAAAAGATATGTCTAACCAATGAAAACCAATGTGTTTTTGAATATAATTATAAAGTGGCTTTTAGGATCCACTTGACAAACATTGCTTCATTCTGTTGCTTCGTGCCTAGGATACCTAGTCCATCCTGGTCTCGAGGAACACAAAGTATTTCCCATGCCACCTTAGATAGAAAGGAGTCTTCATCTCCGGCGTATGACTTCCAAGGAAATTTTGCAGCCCTACGTTTCACCAAGTTGTACAGTTGCTTCCCAAATCCTCTAACAATACCCACAAACCACAAGAGGGCAAACAATGCGCTATTAATTACCATTCATCTACCAAACAAGGAGAAATGAGAGATGTTTTTCCACGTAGCGACTCTGTGCAAGGATTTTTGTAGTAGTAGCAGGTAATTCTGGTCATCTTCGCACGATTGTAGAGATATCTAAACACGCAGAAAACGTTCAGACTGGTCTTTTTTAATTCAGTGTATTCCCTATTCTACTGATATCTCTGCCGAGGGGTAGATAAAGAAGACCAATTTATGCCAGTTTACTAAGGCCACAAACAAGGATGAATATTCATCTAAACATTTTTTCAATGCTCCAAAGGTAGAATCGGTGTTAACTAAGACAACGAAGAGGTTATCATCAAGCGCTTTGACTTTGTAGTTCATTGTGTCTGTAGGAAAACCGATTACATGGGAATGCACTCTAATATTGTTAAGAAGAGACTCCATCTGTATCACGAATAGCAGAGGTGCCATTTGGCCTCCCTGTCTCAACGAACGGGTTTACAAGAATTCCAGGGAAAGTCTACCGTTGATCATTACAACTCCAGTGAATATTTTATAAAGGGCAGATACCAAAGTGGAAAAACCTCGCCAAAACCTATTACTTTCAACGTTGCTAGCACATATGACCAGTTAACTCAAACATAGGTTTTTTCAAGACTAAGGAGGAGGACTGCATGGTTGAGGTCCTCATTATGGATAACCTCAACGGTTTCCACGATAGTTACTATAATAATATTTGTAAAGATAGAGTGTCCCCGAACAGAGGCGGCCTGATCAGGCTGAATAAGGTCAGACAGATATTTGTCGAGTCTTTTAGCCAACACCTTAGCCAAGAGTTTATAAGAAACATTAAGTACGGAGGTGGGTCTCCAATTCCGAATTTTCGCTCGATACCTTTTTTTAAGAATACTGAGATGATATCTTTGCACATACTTGTTGCCAGTTTTCCACCGGTCAGGGTATCGTTATATATTTCTACTAAGTTGTTGCCTACCTCACTCCACATAGTCAGATACGATTTCACAAGAAGATCATCATCTTCTGCCACTCCTAGGATTTTTCTTTCGACATAGACTTCAGGGCCGTGTGTGCTTCTACAGTTGTAATAGCTCGGTCAAGGTCAAGTTTGCCTATAGCCGTGGACAGACCAAATGTCGTATGTGACCAGTGATCAGAAGAGGTGTGTAGGTTGCTCTCCACATTTGCGCCTTGCAACCTGAAAGTGAGGATGTCTTTCTAGCATGCAACAATATAGTCACAAAGATCTCCTGGGTCTTTGGGCTTGGGGGCTTCCTGATTAAATGAGGGACTCCATTTTCTCATAGAGACTGAGGATCATATTGGAAAGAGTCTTTGAAAGGACTCCTTCGTCATCGGATAATAGACCATAATTTTTTTAATTTGCAGACGTTCGGACCACAAGTTCGACTTTTTAATCTGTAGATTATCTCATTCAGTAATTAATTTCGCCCTTTGTTTACCCCAAACCGGGGGTGATACCTGGTGTTGGGTCATCATGTGCTCTGCGTATTTTATTTGCTTTCGCAAAGACTTTTCCTGTTTGTTGCGGTGGTAGGCAATAATTATGGAAAAAAATTACAGCACATTAGAGAAAATGCAAGACCCTATTTCCCCACACGTGGTTAACCAGAGGTAATATTTTTGGCGAATTTGCACTGAAACTATCACATTGTGCTGATTTTTTTTTTTTTTTTCTTGTTTTCTTTGTGTGTGACATATATGTGCTTTAGGGTAACCAAGCAGTTGTGTCCTGGAATGATGGGCGTGCATCATTCCAACCGATCCAAAATGTTCTCATCCAGGCAAGTAGACCTTCATCTTTAAGGTTTTAAGTTTTTAATTGAAACAATCCCCGGTCTCTACTAAGCACGATAGTTAGCACTATCAATGTGACAAGCTTGTGGTATGAGAAGGGTTGAATTTATTCTGACACTACGGTGGATTCCGAGTCCCACAGATTAAACAAGGTAAGAAAGAAGTCAAGCCTGCGACTTACCACTTCAACATTCTCTCTTGGATTAAAAAACCATGTAAAACCATCTTTATCTGGATGAGTCATCCGATATGGATCAATCAACTCCAAGGAGTTCAAAAGGAAGGTAAGAGCAACTTTGTCCCTAGTGCAATCGGCTACTTGGGAGGAGGTGGAAACATCTAAGGATGCATTCTTGTCTCCCGCAAAAATAATGTGATCACTATCGAAAACAACGTAAAGCAATTATTCAAAGAAGATCCTACGTTGTCGGGGGTCGGTGGAAGCATAAATAAATGTGATTATTCATTCCTTATCGTTGATTAATAGTTTAATTCAGGCCCATCGTCCCCAAATATGAACATAAAAATTCAGTATCTCTGCATCTAGTTAGGATGCTAACCCCTCAAATAGTGTCCACAGATGGTGACTAAATATGTGAGTCATCCCACCAATCCCCAAGAAAATTAATTATATCTTCGTTCAATTTATTTTCCTGAAGACATGGCAGGTGTAAGCCATTGGTGTGAATCCATGAGCACAGGCGGTTTTTTCTTAACTTACTAGAAGTATCCCCAAGACCACGTAGATTCCAACTTAGTAGTTTGACTTTATTTATTTACAGCCACGCCTTCCGTTATCTGTTGGATATGGGAGGGGGTGTCAATTGAACCCTCCATACATGACGATCATGCAGACAACAAGTATGTATGTAGGAACAGAGATATACGCTTCTTTTCTCTTGGCAATCGAGATTTCGAATTCACATGCATTCAACGAATCTTAATGTTAGGATCCGAATGCGACTTAACTCTTATCGTTTTCTCTCAGCGAACCAAGCCATTGGGAGTAAGCGTAATCCTTCACTTTCGAGCTGCTCTAGTTGTCCATGCATGAATTGCACGTTTACGAGTGGGACAACAAAAATAATCCTCTTCCCTCTCTGATTAGGATTATCTACATCAGGTACTAAATAAAAGACAAATTTATCGCGAATCGCGATACGAATCAGGAAAGCAACCGCAAATAGCATCAGAGTGTTAGAGGAAGGATGACTTGCCTACGTTGATGAGCCATCAGAGCTAGTGAACGCAATAGTCCAAAATTAATTACGAACAGTCACGCAAAAAAAACGGCAAGATTTTGTTCTCAGTATCTTGGAGTTGACCCTTCGACAGTGACACTGGAATACGCCTCCTCGCTGTTTTGATTCCTAGAGTTTCAATCTCTGCATTATTTTCTTTTGAACCCTGAGAGGAGGACGACAGGTCCCCTTCTAGTCTGCTTCCTTCTAAGAGAAAATTACCTTCGTGATCCAGTCTTCGTTGTTTTCATGGAGTGTCTGTTGGAGGTCGAGATGTTGTCTGGAGCCACGTTTGAATACGATTCTGCTCTATTTCTGCTCTCAAAGGTGGATTGTTCCCTTGCATGGTTGCATCTCCAAGTCTTCTTACTGTGAGAAAAACATCATTATGATAGAAAGATGAACTTGCGCCCTTAATCATCGGAACGGAGTATGGAATGAAGGAAGAGGGATGCGGCATCCCATATGGTTATGGTAGACCATATGTGACTTATTGCATATTCCACGAAATGAGGGTTGCCCTGCTCCAACCATGACCTCCTTGAGAGCCTGCACCCGAAAGTTGGTTGTAGCTGGGAAACTCCTGCAGCCCTGGAGCGAAGGCTGGGTTGTAGTGAGCGACAAATAAAGAGGAGGTTGGAGGTTGGCTCTGGGCAGCCATCGTGGTAGCTTGAGTAGTGCTTCCGTTGAGATGTAGAGATGTTATATTTCTTGGTCTGAGAGTCCCTTGATAGTGTCGAACTGAGGGGGAGGCTTGATCACTTGCTTGGCTTTGGACTGGGGCCGCCGATTCGGAGCCGATGACACTGGTTTTGTTGGCGGCTACCTCTCCTATGTTTAGCTTTAGAGTGGGAAAATGCACGACATCATTTGCATCGAGGTGTGAATGATGCGAGTTTGAACTTCAAAGAGTCTTCCTCCGATGTATCCACCCAAATTTTATCTTTCATATTAGTTCAATATCAAATTTCATATGTACGAATACCTACTTCATACGATATTGTTTCAGAGGGTGTAAGCGAACGACTGGACCGATTGCTCTCCTCACTTTGGATTCCAAGTACAAGAAGGCGTTTAGTGTTACCTGAACCTCCATCGCCAAACAAATTTCATCGTCTTCCAATTATCGTTGACGTCTTAGTTAAGCTTTGGTCAACCATGGTTTGAATTAAAACACGTAGTGATCTGGTCCTACCGTCTGCTCATTTATGCCTTTGTTCAAGAGCCAGGTGGTAATCTCCCGTGATTTCACTACATAGGAAATCACATTCGGAGATTCTATTTTGACTCTCCCTCTCCGGAACGTTTGAGAGTCAAAGCTCCCATCTTCATAAACTCGGACTATATCATTTTTGACGATCCTTGGCAGAAATTTTGCTCCCGCATGGAAAATGATGGTCACCATATGCTCTTTCAGCCAATTAATCCTGGTTTGATCGAATGCCACATTCACCTTGAACCGTACCTCACAACCCTCAGTAGTCATTTCTCCAGGGTCGATATCTGTAGGCAGAATGCGTTCTTCATAATAGAGCCTCATGAGTTCTTTGAGACAGTCATCATCTTCAGCATCCGGACCCGGCGCTTGTGGTGGGGATCTTGCACCTCGTTGTCTCTCTGCTTCAACTTGAATCCCAACATCTACCTGGTTACTGACATCCGCCATAGTTGCCTCCTCCATGGTGAGTGGGAGGCAAGAGGGAGAGTGATACAAATGGTTGGATTCAGGAAAAGGAACAAAGGCGAGGAGAGGATACAGGTAGTTAGATAACAATTACCATGACCAACTACAAGAGAGTTAACAAGATAGGCTTATACATCGACCTTCCAGATGCCTAACCGAGCAAACTTCATAGCAAAACCCTAACTATAACGTATAAGAGACGTAGGTGATGTGGCTTGACACTACAGTGGGCATATCGCGTCGGTATACCCGCGGCTAGGCACTCCTCTGTTACTGGGAACGAAACGCTCGTTCGAAGCACAGCAATGCTGGCGGAAGCATTCTGATCGGTCCCTCAATACCAATATACGATTTGTGAAAACCTAACAAAAACAATTGTTAGGTTTGCACAAAGTTTTTAAAAGATTCTGATAGTACATTTTTCACGCCTTCCACATGAACAAAAATTCTATGAAGTAAATTAACCGCAAAAAAATAGAAAAATATTTTTTTTCAGAACCATTGGAAGTGGTGAGGAGAGAAGCAAGTTTTTTACAAAAAGTAACTACCTTGCAAAACATAGTTTGTTAAGGAACCGAAATATCTCAATTTTTGTTTATCTAAATAAATAATATTTATAGTTTTATAAGGTATATAGCACGACGAATCTATTCGGGGGTTTTCCAAACACACACACACATGTTCTCCTGTTCAAGAATACATTCGCTTGGATATGTTTTCTCGTACATGAACAAATATATTATTTTTTATTTAAAAATAAAATAAAATATTTTTCTATTTTTTAATTTTAAATCATGGTTGGCTAAAAATTTGAAGATGTCTCCCAGATAAAAGTTGTTTGAATTCTTCTTTTACATAACATATATTTTTTGACAAGAGTTTGACAGTAAACTCAAAAATTGATTTATATTAATTTATAGTTTTATAAACTAGTTTTCACAGAAGTTGGTTTTTACCAACTACTGAAAACGACTTATAGTTCTATAAACGAGTACTCACTGAAACTATTTCTTTTAACATTTTTCGAGTTCGCCTTGCAGTCCTTAAAGATTGTCTTGTTTAATCTATTCTTTAAGCCAATTTACTAAGAACGACTTATAGTCTTATAACATGCTTTTTTGTAGGAAAAAAAATTCTTGCAAATTTTGAGAATCGCTAGATTTTTTGCCTCCTTTCTTTAGCAACAGTTAAAAACGCTCTCTTTTATGTGTCAAAAATAATAATTTGACTTTTACTTTTTCATTCTATAAAAAATGTTTGGTTTTGTGATTTTGTTAGATTTTCACGACTTCAGTGTTTACCCGCTTTGGAAACAAATCTCATGAAATAATTCTCAATTACCTGGTGCTGGTCACTTCAATGATGATGATATCTGAAGACCGTCACCCGTTTATATAAAGAAGGAAGAAAACAGAGGAAGAATAAGGAAAAAAAAAACGAAAATGTTCGAAATGCCCTTGAAGTTTATGTTTATTTGCGATTTGCCCCTCCGACGGCCGACTTACCCTGATTTGCCTCTTTGACAGTGATTCAACTTTCCAAAAAACCTCTGGTATCATTTGGGACTGAGACATTTTTAATATGCCCCTACCGGTACTAGTGCCAAATTTCCAGTTTGCCCCTACCTGATAGCCGTTCAGTACAGTTAAATTTTTTTTCCATGTGCCCCTACCCGTACCGTGCATCTTTTGGTATGCCCTTCTGGTGTTGTTGGCAGTAGCGGCTGTTCACCTGACCCTGGAAGGGGTGTT
>BFEA01000373.1:639162-655705 GCA_003427395.1 Chara braunii
GTAGTATACCTCCCCCCCTTTACTCTGCCTCCTTTCGGAACGTACGAGTGGGGCACAGCAAAAGGGGGGCTGCACCGGCAGCCCCCCTTTTGCTGTAATGCCACACGCCGGACGGGGATGTCGGCAGCTCACACCCAACCACAATCATCAACGTGGCGAGCCTTGTATGGTAGAGGCACACAGTTAAATCGGGGGGCTGCCCCGGCAGGCCTAGCCCAGTTGGTACACCAATGGAAGACCCGTGTTCGAATCCAGATGCAATCAAGATGAACAGAACTCTTGATATTATGCAGACCATTGAAGTTCAAGTCCAGTTGCAATGAATACGAACAGAACAAAAATAAATGAAATAATTTAATTAGTAATTACTGTAATGACCCGCCATAACACAGACGGAGAACACCGCTGATTTCTGAAGTTCTGTCGATGGAATGGATGCCTTGCTGGGATTCCCGCATTCTGCTGTGTTTTCTAAGTCTGTATGTGTGCGTGCCTGTTGACTTGCATGCCTGTCTGAGTGCTTGTCGGCACAAGTGTGTGTGTGACCCGCAAGGGTACTTGCTTGTTTGGCAGGCCCGTAGGGCCGGTAGTTACCTGTGGCTGTGGCATTGAGGGTTGCAGCAGGGGAAAACACTCAAGTAGCGGAGCCAGGGGCCCGCGACACTTAGAGCAGTGGAAAAACACTCAAGTAGCAGGTAGGCCGGTAGCGCACCCAGTAGCAGTAGATGTGCTGGGTACTCGAGGCCGAGCAGAAGAAGACAAAGTTGGCATTTTTAGAGGCCCAGTAGCAGTAGGCTAGGTCTAGGCCGGTACCAGTCCATCCAGTCTGAGTGTAGAGCCTGTACGGGCAATATCAGAGTCTGCAATGATGTTTCCCTCCGAAAGGGAGGAGGTACCGGTTGCTTGGGAGGCCGAGCGGCCTGGAAGTCACCGCCCAGGAGGCAAGCAGGCCGCTATATCAAGAGGCCGAGGCAAGAGCTCGGCCTCATTCTTCAGTGTGCGAGTTGGGCGTCAGGCTGTTGGAGCGCTGGTTGGAAGAGCGCTGGCTGCTACAGCGCTGCTGGGAGGAAGAAGCCGGGAGCTTCCACCTCGGCTATGGTGGAGCTCGGCCGGTAGGAGGAGGACGGAGAAGGGGACCAAGGGGGAGAGTGGCGAGGTACCTACCTGGCTATGGTGGACACCATCTTCATCACCTTGTTAGGCGCTGCATCTGGAAGGCCCCCATTGGGGTAGTACCGCACCAAGGAAGCTCGGGGTAGAGTCAGACATGGCGGTTCAGTGAGCAGCGGCAAAGCTGCTTGAAGCGGCAGCGACATAGCTGCTTTGGGTTGTCCTTTGGACAGGAGGCTGAAGCCTCAGTAGTCCGCCATAGCCTCAGCCTGCAATGACGAGGAAGGAGAAGGGTGGCCATGGTTATGGTGGACCTCATGTTGTGCCTGCAGTAGAAGTGAGATTCGGACATTGATTCTGGTTCAGCCATTCAACATTGTTATTGTTATTTCTTGTTTGAATAAGAGGGGAGGAGATAAGGAGTAGATTGGTTGGCGAAGAAGAAGAGCCTTGTCATTGGTCTATGCTGGAGTACATCATCTTCTTCTTCTTCGTCTTTCCCTCTCTCTCTCCTCTCAAGTTCATTCATTTCTTTTTGCAATTGGACGGCATTGTACTTTCTGATGAATGTATACTTCGAAATTGGCCAGGATCGTAACATTACAAAAAAACTCTGAATTAAAACAACAACAACAACAACAACAACAACAACAACAACAACTCTGAATTGCCTAGAGCCAGCCGATTCAATGTTGATATCTCAAGGGCGTCACACTTTTTTTTTTTTTTTTTTTGTTAAGGGGTACACCAAAGCCAAAGTAGAGAAAGGGAAGAAAGGACTGTACAAGGAAACCATGGTAATGTGATGGTTTGGTCGTGCTTCATGTTGTTTGCAATACAGACACAAAGCCGTTTCAATTTTGGCTCTGTTCATCGCAGATCCAAAATCAAAACAGCCTCACCACTATAGAGCAGACAATGTGAAGCTGTGAAGACTGTATAAGCTAAAGATCTGAAGTGAAATGAACCGGAGTATGAAGCTCTGAAGAGAAATGCACAGTAGCATACCTTCCCTTTTACTCTGCCTCCTGAAATAACGTGCAAGTGGGCCATGAAGGCACAGTGTCACGGGGATGTGGGCAGCTGCCGCTCAACCACAATCAACGTGGGCAGCCCCTTGTGCGTAAGAGGCACAGTAAAAAAGGGTAGCGGTAAAAATGGAAGGGGTACCCCAAGGACAACCAAAAAACTGTCTAACTATAAAATTGCTTTAATATGTTGGACATCTCAAATGCTCTCGTTGTCTGCAATAGGGGAAAGACTGCTTTGATTCTGAATCTATTCATCTGGGTGGAATTGGGGTGGTCGTGGGGAAAATCTATAACACACACACACACACACACACACACACACACACACACACACACACACACACACACACAATCGGTTTTATGTATGTCTGTTTGTTTTCTTGTTTTTTTCTACTTCCTCCATTTTTTTTCAACGTACTTTCTGTTTGTTTGAGTGAGCACCCTCAAGAAGTGCTAAACAGTCGATGGTCTGTCGTTTGGACTGCCTGCAGGACTCTTAGGGGAGCCACTCTGTTCGTGATGTCTGTGTGGTGCTAATGGTCTGTGGGTGATGACCGACGTCTGTCGGAGTGACTCCCTGGCTCAGTGTGTGGTGGGAACCAACAGTCTGCAGGGTTCACTCGTGATGTGAGTAGGTCGTGTGCTGCCTTGCTCCGTGTTGGATGTGTAGACTGCCTAGTCTGCGCTCTGCCGTTGCCTTGCTGCCTGTGCTGCCTGCTCCGTGTGTCGCTCTTGGCAAGCTGTTCTGTTCACTGTGTGGTGTCGCTGCCGTGTTTGTGTTGTGCTGTGCTGTGCTTCGCTGCGCTGCTGCCTTGCTGCTCATCCGCTTGCCTTGCCCTCCGCATGCCTTGTTTGTGTGCCGTGTAGCGTGGCTGCTGTGTTGGTGTTGCCTTCTGCTTCGCTGCGCTGTTGCTGTGCTGTTCGTCCGCTTGCCCTGTCGTTCCTTGCAGTCGTTCTTGGCGTTGTGCAGTTGTGTTGCCTCGGCAGCGTGGCCTGGTGCTTGCTTCGCTGAGTTGCTGCCTGTTGCTATGTTCCGCTTTTGGACAGTCTGCCTTCAACATGGGGCAAAGGGTTCATGACCCAAACCATCAATACGGGCATCCTGCAGATTGCCGAGGGTGCACCGTCCTGATGAGTAGGTGCATCTCCGATGAAACAATCCTGTTATCATCAGTTTTATTTTTGTTTTCGGTCTTTGAAACTTTTTTGGGGCTCGTATTTTTTTCTGACTTGCCTGTTTTGTGTGTTTGCCTGTCATTTTCTTTGTTGTTGCCTGTTGTGTCCGCTGCTTGTATGTCGTCTGCCCTCCCTCCTCCCCCGTGCGCTCCAGCCTATGTGTGGCCTTGCTGCTTGTTGCCAGTGTGTTTCATTATTGTCTTTTCCCTGCCTTTAGACTCGACTCCACTCAGATGCGTATTCTCCTCCTGAAGTGTTGCGATGGTATGTTGTGTGGTCTTCACCATCACACACACACACCAATATGTGTTTACACACACACACACACACACACACACACACACACACACACACACACACGCACACACACACACGCGCACAACCTCCAGATGAGTCGGTGAAAGTCCGACGAAATAGTCTGGCACAGTCATGCTTTTTTTTTTAGTGTATAGCGGATATGACAACACACACAGCTGCTGACAGCTGCTTCCAGCTCCCCCCTACTGTACCCTGTGGCCCAGGATGGCCAAAATGGCTCTGGTACCGGGTACCAGCCTGCACAGGATGTGTTTGGGGGGCTTGAATCTGCTTTCCAACTGAACGCATTCGGGTCCTGTTTGACCGCCGGATGGCCGGATGTGTTCGGATGTTCGGTGGGGCCCTGAGCGCGTTCGGCGTGCTACGCAGCAGAGACGCTCCATTTCCATTCTCCTGACTACTTTTTTGCTCCTCCTGTTTCTCCTCTTTTCTTCTTCTTGGTCCTCCTCTGCTTCTTCTTCTTCTTCTCGTCTTCTTCTTCTTCTCGTCTTCTTCTTCTTTCTCCTCATCTTCTTCGAATCCGCATTTATCCCGGCGCCACCGCAGCAGAGCGAACTCGTGCGCAGGAATGTGATCCAGTTGCGGACAGTGGTTGTTTGGAAGATTGTGATGCCCTGGCGGAGGTTTCCCTTTGACTTTTACTTCACGTCTGGACATATGCTTATCATAGATGCCATTCAACGATTTGACAGCGAATCAGACAGGAAGAAGAAGAAGAAGAAGAAGAAGAAGAAGAAGAAGAAGAAGAAGAAGAAGAAGAAGAAGAAGAAAGAAGAAGAAAGAAGAAGAAGAAGAAGAAGAAGACAGAAGACAAAAAGGAGAGACAGAGGAATGGCTACGAAGGTTGTTAGCCGCGGACAATTCAGAACCGTACAGCATCAGTCCGGTTTCTATTCCCTGACAACTCAGGGCGTACTCGCACTAGGACTTTGTGTACGAAGCTCTGGAGTCTGGACGTGATTGTGGTCAGATACATCAGGGTCTTGCCGTAATTGCACTCAGAATCATTTAGAAACGTCCTAGTGTGAGTATGCCCTCAGACTTAAAAAAAAAAAAAAAAAGTATGCCCTCAGACGGATACAAAGAAAACACACACCAACGCGTGTTGTCCCCATGGTGGTTGAGACACTTGAGTTCAACAGCGAAGTGAAAAATCATCGTTCCACCCCCCCTTAGAGCGACCCGCTTTGTTTTCACTTCTTTGCGTCCCAAGGGACACTGGACCCGTTTTCCAGCAGGTGATGCTCCCCACCAATAGACGGAGTCTCCCCCCGGGTGGTAGTTTTGCCTTCTCTTATCAGCAACACTAACCCGGGGGGGGAAAAAAAAAAAAAAAAAAAAAAAAAAAAAAAAAAAAAAGGGTACGCCCTTGAAACTCAAGGGAGACACAGGCAAAATCGCCCTTGAATTCAAGTCATCCCCCGGACGTACCTTGAGTTCAAGTGCCAGCGGATACCGCCAGCACTCCAAGTGGGGCTTTTTTTTTTCTTTTTTCTTTTTGTCCAGCTGGCGATCCTGGTCCTGGATTGATCAGCAAGCCGTGCAGTTCGGTTTCAAGTGCAGCGATCCTGTTCAAGGGTTTCGGAATCCTGTAGTGTACATGGAACCATAAGTCGAGTAAAAGTGTAAATTAATCACAATTTCTCATTTAGTGTGCACTTGAAACTCAAGTATTTTCAAGTGGTGTCAAACGAGGCCCTAAGTCAAATGGATCCTGGGAAGACAGCAGAGGTTCAACCTCCTGACGAGTCGGTGAAAAAAGTTGGACTGCAATCATGTTTTTTTTCTGTGGAGTTGTAGATTGCAAACATGGCAACACACACGCGCACGCGCTCGCGAGCGCTCGCTGGCGCAAACAGACAGGAATGAATGGATGTGACTGCAAATCATGGTCAGAAGCATCCAAGAAAGGAGGTGCAAGTATTTCTAAAGAAAAAATGTGCAGAATAAGAATGGCGTTGCTCGAAGGGATGTCTGGTAGTTGGATGTCTGCATATAATTGCGCTTCGACTGGTCATATTACACCTCTGCAGAAATGTACCTGGGCGCACGCCTGGCCAGGTGCACGATATGATAGGATATGCATGTGGATGTGTTCTTTGATAGATGCATTGCAGCACCAATTTAGAGAAGTTTGGAGGCATGCGAGCAATTCAAGTATCGCAACCAAACTACAGAGCACACCAGCTCCACAAGTTGATCATCTGATCCGGCATTCTACTGTAGCCACGTCAGCAGAGCATTTTTTAACTGCTTTTATTTATCCTCTTCTTCTTCTTCTTCTTCTTAAGTGTCTCACTCCACTACTATACCCTCTCCGAATTTGGAGAGTTCGGCGTCGCTCCACTTACTCTCCACTCGCTCGGATAATTGTCAGATATTGGTCGTAGATTGCACTCTCCATCGTCGGTGTATAGTTCCCAGCCTTTTTTTTTTTTTTTTCAAAAGTTTTTTTTTTTTTTTTTTTTTTCGGAAAGCTCAAAGGTTTATTACAAAATTCAGTGGGACGAGGCCGGGGACCTCACAATTCTACCCGGAGTTATCCTGGCAGCCTCAGCCAGTTTAGCTTGTGAGCCGAGCTCCACAGTCCAAACTGACTGCCTGAAATGTAAAGAAACTACCTACTGGAAACCGGGTCCAGCGTCCCAACCAATTAACTTTCCAAAAATTAAACCTTAGAGCACATATTAAAAGTGAGCTATCAGAAAATCCTAGCTCAGTAATCAGAAGCCGGGAAACCTCACCAACAACCCGAATATGACTGAAAGCTGGAACCAAGTCCAGCATCCCAAGTCCTAACCTTAACCCTGTTTCTTCAAAGAGTAGTCCAGCAACTTGAGCGAACGGGTAGAAAACAGATTCTCTACAACTTGAAAGTCCATGCCAAATTACCAAACCTGCTTCAATCCAATTCCTCCCAGCCTATCTTGAGGGAAAACTTCTAGAACCCCACGCTGCGCCTATTACGACGCTAGAGCCAACCTCAGTACCAACGCAAGACCTAACCTGGTCTGCTAATAGTACCCACCTTGCCGCCGGCGGCTCTCGGGGTGGTTTCAACCACCCCGTAAGGTCTAATTTCCGATCCTGTGTCACTGTGGCCAAACAATTATCTCTTGCCCAAGTCTTCAAGAACCAAGAAGGCCCTTTCTTCCTACTTCTAAAGGACTGTTGCCAATCTGCCCGAACCATATGCCTGATGTTACTGCAGACCTGCTTCTTTTGTTCCTGTAATGAGATCTTTTTTCCGGTGAACACCAACGAATTTCTCGCCCTCCAGATTTCCTGAAAAATAACTCCCCTGCACACCAGTGCCACATAACCCCACCCCTCCCTGAGGGAGGAGTCACCAGCTGGCAATTGACCATACAATATCCAATTATCCGGCCAAGGCCACGTCCCTCCTGTGGACTGTTGCCAAAGGGAAATCCACCACATCCAGAGTTCATCCGCCAGAGGGCAGGATAGCCATAAGTGGGCATTCGATTCCCATCCCCACTGACATCTCTGACAAGAATTGACAGTTCCATACCCCTCAGCGAGAGCCAGAGGGCAGAGGCCACCACCAACATTGACTGAAGCCATAAGAGACTTGCATCCTTCTGGGATGGCAGACTCTTTAAGTGCTGTCCAGAACTTTTCCCAGTCCAAACTTGCAACTGCCCCATTAGTTGCCGTTTCCAGACGTTTATTTGCTTGCAGAGCCGGCTTAAGTTTAACTGTAGACCGCAGTGTGCTTGTTCCAATTTTAGAGGTATAATTCATCAAGGGAATTGACCCCTGGCCCCTCGCGAGAGCCCAGCTCCTGGCCGCCGGTTCCACTCTAAATTGTGCAGCTGGACCTAAGAGTCTTGCCTGCTTGGCTCCTCTGTCTATTAGCACCCTGGCTTCTACTAGGCCTATAAGTGAAGGAACGGTCCTTTCTGCTCCTTTTTGCAAAATAATCTGCTGCTCAAAAGATGTCCTTCCTGAGCTGGGGACCCGCCATTCTTCCACTTGTTGGCCTTTTACCAAATCTGGACCTGGAACTCTCCAGAGCATACCCTGAGTCTCTTCCGAGTATACCCATGTGCCGAGGCTTGGTTCAGCATCGGATCTTAGTAACTGTAGCCATGTTCTAGGTATGGCAGCCTTTATACCGGCGAAATTCCTCTCCACATATCTCAACCGCGGGAGTTTCCTTCTTAACGCCTCGTTTGATATCCAATCCAATCATCTAGAAACTCATCCCAAATGTGCGCTTAATTTGAATTACTCCCTTCACTACCCACGAATGTCCGAAGCTCCCAGGAGACCTGTCCGCCATAAAACGGGTTCCGTCAGTCTGAACGAGTTTTGGGTTGTCGAACAGAATCTGGTTGAGAACTTCCCCTCTCGTGGTAGGTTCCGGTGATTCTTTTGGGAGGATCTTGTTCCACGCGTATAGGAGATCTCTCCATAATCTGGATTTTAACCTCCTATTAATGAAGGATGGGATAAGCAAGCACAACCACACCAGACTAGGATCATCTAAGTCCCATTCTGTACTGAGAACGGACTCTGCTATTCTGATCCAAAGTTTGGAGGGGTTATCAAACATGGCTTTAACCGGCCATTTTGCCAGCAAGGCCAGGTTCTGGTGTCTTGGGTCAAGAATACCCAGACCCCCCTCCGACCTGGGCAGTGCCACCGTTTCCCATGCAATTTTAGTAATGAAACCCTCTTCCTCCTCCGCCCCAGGTTTCCATAAGTATTTAGCAGCGTACCGTTTTACTGTAGAATATGCTTCCTTTCCCATTCTCACTATCGTAAGAGGGTACCATAGGGCGGAAAAGGCTGCCGAAGAAATTACCAATGCTCTCCCAAATAAAGATGGCTTGTGCTTTTTTTGCCAGCTTGTGACTTTAGCAGCAACCTTGCCCACCAGCATCTGATCTTGGGCCTCCGAACAGTCCGACAGAGAAACCTGAATACCTAAAAATCTTTCTGAGTTCTCTGTATTAATGTCTCAAACCCCATTGTGCTTTGAATGTATATGGTTGAGGTAGAAAGAACAGTGATTTTTGCCAATTTATTGAAGCTTCTGAGAGAACACAGTAGCTGTCCAGAACCAGCTTCAGCTCTGCCAGAGCCCCCTCATTGTTTTCACAAACAATGGTGAGGTCATCCGCTATGGCTCCCCCCTTCCAAAGATGGGGACAGGGAGAGGCCTTTTATTCTAGGGTTGAACCTGATATTATCTAATAGAATATCCAATTGTATTACGAAAAGTAAAGGCGCCAGCGGGCAACCTTGTCGTAGGGACCGAGTCAATTGGAACTCCTCAGATACTCTGCCGTTGACTATTACTGAGGATGTAGCCTGAGAGTATAGTGCCTTAACCCAAGTACAAAACCCAGGCCCGAATCCCATCCTGGTTAAGGTAGTAGACACGAAAGTCCCTCCCACCTTATCATATGCTTTCTCCATATCCAATAACAGGACCGCCGCTTCCCTCTTCTCACGCCCTATCACCTCCAGGGCTTGTATCGTGGTAAGTATATTCTCGAAGATTGAGCGGCCCTTGACAAACGCCCCTTGCTCCCAGCCTATAAGTTCAGGAAGGAACTCTGAGAGACGGATTGCCAAAGTTATCGCCAATATTTTATAAGCCACGTTCAACAGGGATATCGGCCTATAATTCCTCACGTCTTTTTTATCCCCTTTTTTATATAATAGGGAAATCACACCTTTCACAAAGCCTGGAGGTAAGGACCCCGTCGTCAAGGCTCTGTTATAGATGTCGCAGAGAAAGCGGGCAAAGGCCCCCCATGCCGACAGAAAAAGTTCTATTGGCAAGCCATCAAGGCCGGGGCACTTGCCCACAGCCATTTGTTTGGTCGCCCGCCTTGTAGACACTATATCCCTGTAATATTCGAAGGCGTAGTGGCACAGTTCGACTGTAGCTGTTGCGTTTGGCACATTAACTGCGAAGGGATGTGATAATTCCCTTATCAAGGGTCTTGACTGGCGAAGAATCAAAGAACGAAAAGTCAACTTTGTCATTCTATCATAGCCGATAATCCCCCTGAGTTTGAGCCAGTCCAGCCTCTCGGCTTACTTTTTAACTTCCATTTCTTCCAGTTGGGCAAGGGCGCTTTTCCTTTTTTCCGACCAGAAGTGGTCTGAGAAAGGGTTTAGTCCCAACTGAGCCTCGACCTCTATTACCGTGTTTTGTAATTGTATTTCCGCCCAGTTCCTTTGGGCGGCCTTCATTCTAGAAAATTCGATCAAAGCTGCTCTAATTATGTTGATGCCCACTTCAGCCCAGTGAGACTCATCCTTAAACACGTCTTTTGCCTTTATCCATCCTTCCATCTGAGTTGAGACCCAGCGAGGAATGCCTCTGTCTTTCAAAATATTCGTGTTCAATCGGAAAGGAGGTCGCTCCCGAGCAAGAATATCCTTAGAGATCACATCTATTAATATCAGGTAATGATCTGAAAGATTCGAGATTCTCATTTCTGACATTATGCAGCGGTCCCATATTGTGCCTCTTGCCACTATGAAGTCCAGCCTTCTTCGTGGAGCCTGAGCTCTCGGGCTGGGTTTCGGTCCATACCAAGTGTAGCCCGGGTCCTCTGGGTTAAAGAATCTGAAAGTATCCGTCAAACATTGAGATTCCAAAAAGGCATTGAACAGAATGGTGTCGACTCTTGGGGGGGAACAAGCCGGAGAATCCAGACCCGGATTTAAGACTGTATTCCAATCACCTAGGATTACTAGGTTATCTGTGTCTGGTATCATGTCAGGGAGGGAGGCAATAAATTCAATTCGATCTATGTAGCCCGTTGGAGCATACACAATCATTATTCCCCATTCCTCTTCTTCTATTGCCATTTTCACCCACACCATTCGGCCTCCTGGTCTATGTATGAGTCCACCACCCAGCAGTCCAACTCCTCATGGATCAGGATCGCCGTACCGCCTTTAGATCCATCGGCCGGAGCCCAAAACTGGGGGCCCCTCCACCAGTTTACTGTACCCTGCATTTTGTCGAAATTCAACTTTGTCTCCTGGAGACACATTATGTGAACTGCCTTACTGTGTATCCACGAGCGAAGCCGCAGTATTTTGTATCTGTGACTAGTGTCACCAAGACCCTTCATATTCCAGCTAGCAAGTCTTATCTTATTGGGCAGGACCATTTTGTTGGTCTGTGCCGCTTACTTGGATGCGGTCATCTGTGTTGGCTTCTTTCTCCAGTAGTGTTTCCGTAAACACCCTACGAGTGTCTGGCGGGAAACCGGTTGCGCTAATTAGTGAGCGGAATTTAGCACCTGACAATATCGTCAGCGCATCCCTTTTCACGAACCACTCATGGATTACTGTTGCATTTAGCCCTGACATCAATTGAATCCCTGCCAAGGCTTCTTGATTTGGAGTAAAAAAATCCTGCAACGGATACCATAGAATGTTCTCCAAACACCAGGTTTCAAAGTTGGGGTTTACCGAGGAGATGCCCAGGAAGATGAAATGCAACAGGATTTTCCGTTTCTCTGACAGGGGGACGATGTGCCTTCCTCTTTTCGGAGTAGCAATGGAGACACAAGCCCCTGGGTCATTAAACACCTGATGGTTCGTCAACTTCAGGGCCATTTCTTCCGAGAAAGGTCTATCCAATGTTATCCAAGGGATATTCAAGGTATCCTCCCTGTTTCGCTATGTGCAGACCAGAAGACCCTGCAAGGAATCAATACAAATTAAGGGTACCAAAAACTCCTTCACCTGGGCCGATTGTCGATCAGCCTTGCTCAACGTTTCCATTGGAGCAGTCAGATGGAGGTTTTTCCTTACTGAACGGGGGAGAGACCTCTTCTTAGTTAAAGGTTGAGAGTGGGGGTCGGCCTCATGACAGCCTTCCCCTTTCTGTTCAACCATCGTCGTGCTGGCCCTGTTGTCCTCCAATCGAGATCTTTTACAGGGTTGGGCGTTTGTCTCGCAGGCAGGCTCAAATAATATGCGCCCTTCCTGAAAAAGTACCGAGATCCCGAGGTCACGGCCCTCCTCCCCTGATTTCCCATCCTCTGTTCTCCCTCCCTCCTCTCCCATTGTCTCCACCTCCGCCGTCACAGGGGACTTCCTCTTTGTTACTCGAGGTGAAATCCCCGTTCCAGCGGCTGGTCCTTCGCTGCAGTGGGAGTTCTGAGGTTGGGTATCAGGCTTGGAGGTCGTCCTTGACATACTGTTCTCCCGTACGGTATTTTGGTCTGTCGAAGCGGGGCCTTGGAAGTCGAAGGAGGCCTGTGAACTTTTAACAAAGTTAAAATTCAGTGGTCCATCCTTCCGTTCTTTTGTCTGGACCCAGGGATCTATAGAATCCCAGGTCCTTTTTTCCACTTCATTCATTCCAATTCCCCCCTCGGTATGATCTTTTCTCTGGACTCCTTGTCTTTCCTGCTCGTCATCCTGGTTTCCTTTGTTTTCCCCATCCTCTCCTTTATTAGTCCGGTCCACCCCCTTCCCCACCTTCTCTTCACTGCTGCCTTCTTCTGAGCCTTCCATCATTCGGTCTTCCTCTGTCTCTTCCTTTGTCCCTTCCTTCCCCTTATCTATCTCCATATTCATTTCCTCATTCCCTTTGACCTCCCCCTCAACCTCTCCTTTGTCCGTCCAGTCCTCCCTCTTCCCCCCCTTCTCTTCACTACACCCCTCGTCTAAACCTTTCTTCGTTTGGTCCTCCTCTGCCCCTTCCTCTGTCCCACCCTTCACCTTATCCGCCTCCACCACCATTTTTCCACTCCCTTTATCCCTCACCTCGGTGTGGTCCTCTCCCTGAGATTCTTTATCTTCCCGCTCTCCATCCGGTCTTCCCTCCTTCTCCTCCTTTTCTTTATCCTCACGTTCCTCTCCCTTCCCCACCTTCTCCTCCCTATCCCCCTCATCCAGTCCTTTCATCCTTCGATCCTCCTCTGTCCCCTCCTTCCCCTCGTCTACCTTCTTCTCCTTTTTTCCACCTCGTTTGACCGCCACCTTTGTTGATGGCCCTTTTAGTCCCCCTTTCCCTTTTCCCGTCTTCCGCCCCGAATGACCCAGACCCTTCTCCTTCCCCTTGACCACCTGAACCCACGTTTTCCCTTTCCCTCTCTTCAGATCTTTTGTTCTTCTTCCTTTGTCTCCCCCTGCTCCATCCCTCCTGTCCTCTGAATCCTTGTCCCGGTCCTTATCCTCCTCCTCTTCGTTTCTATTCATAAGCTCTTCTGAGGGGTCGGGCATACGTTTCTTCTTCTTAGCCGGACAACTGTCATCCGTTTCCTTGTGGAAATGGCGACGACATTTTGGACACCAGGCAGTCTCAGCGCAAATAACTTTCACCCTCACGGATCCATAGCGCTTCAAATTAATATCCAGATACTTCTTATATCACAATTTGGACGCCGGATTCAAATCAAATCGAACATTCCTCAAGTCTGGCTCGAGCTGTTTCTTGTAGGCTGGGTAGTCTTTTATTATTGGACCAAACGCGTCCTGTACGACACTTCTTAACAATCCTAGCACAGCCACCGGTACCTCCATGCATCTGATCCAGAAGAACTTCTGTTTCATCGCTTCCTTCCAGCGTTGCAATTGGAGGATATCCATCCATGGTTTGAAAGTCAACACATATCTTTTACCGTCAAGTTCGATCTCATCACCACCTTTTCTAAGCATCCAATCTGCAATTGGTTTTGCCGAAGCCACATATGTGGCTAGGTTTTTACCTTCGTTGGAGAAGGTTCCTCGAATGGGGGGTACATCCGGTAAACCGGCGGCCGCCCATCCGTTCTCATGTGTTCGTACTAATCGGTTTTTAACCTCAACAGGCAGTGAGGAGGCTTCCTCGCTGAAAAAAATAGAGATCGCATGTTCCTTCAGCCAATCCGTCTGAACTCCCACGATATCCTCATCAAAAGTTACTCTAACGTAGTCTTCCCCCGATTCAACCAACCCATGTGCTAACCTGTTCGGTAATGTACCTTCCTGAAAGCACTTGGTGAGAAGGTCTCGAATATGACGCTTACCTTCGTCCGTCAACGGATTGACTCAGGGAGGATCCGTGCGTGAAGTCGAGGCAGCCATCTCCGACTGGCTTAAATAAACAAATAAAAAGGTGAATACAACCAAGCCTGGTAACAGTCCTATTTCTCCAATCCTCTGCCTACACATCTCTAACTATCAACCACAGTGGTAATACGAGTCGGACCATTATACCTTACAGCCAGGCAGTCCAAGATAATTTCCCCCACTTCTAGCAGCGAGCAGTGTTGGGTGACACAGCATGTGGTAGGAACCCGAGAGGTGCCTACGCGTCTTCTCTCCCTCGTGGTGTCAGAGACACCTCCATCGACCCCTCTGGATCTAGTCCAGAACCCGCCCTTCGAACATCCGGGATGTCTTGAAATTGACGAAAACGAAAGTGTTTCCCCACCTCCCAAGGTGCGATGGCCTAGCCGGTCCGTGCCTTGCAGCACGGACCGGAAACCTCCCGCGGCCCATCCACCTCCGCCGCCGCCAACGCTAGCGCTCCCGCCGCCCTGCTGCTGCTTTCGGCTCACACATTACCTTTTTGCAAAAGTCGTTACTCGGATACTCCTCGAAGGAAACCACGGTCCCGCCGCGTTTTTGGATGGCGAACCTCGAGTCTGGACCGACAAATATGACCGCTCGTCGTTTTGCAGTATCCGCGTGCGCCCACTATTGTTCGTTATAAACCACATTTTGGAGTCGAATTGGAGAGTTGTGTACCCGATAGGAAGGGCCTCGCTCGCCACACCTGGTATGTCCGAAACGGCAAAGTTTTTCCGGCAACTGTCAGAAATGTTTCGACATAGGGTTTTTCGATAAGAACCCCGCCTTTGCCACACAGCACAGGTAGAAGACGCGCGGAATTGACGCGGATGAACGCTGACATCTCCAAGACACGCCGAATCGACCCTGGCACATGTCCAAAACAGCACACCTTTCGCTACCCCAAACGCTGGTGTTGATTTTTTGGCTCCCGGCAGGCGGGCGGTTTCACACGGATGTCGAAACCCTTTTCCTGACAAATGTCGAAGTGGTTTCAACATTTTTTCTTCGACAGTCTGTGTGGCGAAGAAAAAATGTCCGAACCATTTGTTTCGACATTGCTGTGGCAAGGCCCTAAGTGGAGCGACGCCACAGACTCTACGTTTTTTTTCACTCTGACAGCTATACACAAACTCTCCGAAAATCTGTATAGCGGATAGTAGTTGAGCGAGACCCTAATTCATGTGTTCATAACTTCATACTAACTTCGTACTAACTTCATACTAACTTGTCCTTTGGGAAATTTGTTAGAATTTTTGGGGACATCCGGTAAAATTGGAACGATACAGAGAAAATTTTTAGGGCACGGCCCGGCGCACCGATGACATGCATAAATCAAGAAATGGGCCAAAATTTTAATTAAAAAAAAAGGAAAAACAAATTCTCAACTCAGATTCCTGGAGCTAAGGGCCAGATCCCACTGGCAAAGAGGATTGGAATGAGTGTTTGAATCTGGACGTGTTTGCGGCGAGGTGCAGAAAACTGTGATTGATCTGCTTTCCTGCATCTGTGCGTCGAACACGTCCAGATTCAGATAATTATTCCAATCGTCCTTGCCAGTGGGATCTGGCCCTAAGTCCCACTACCAAAGAGGATGAGATGGAGTGCCTGAATCTGGATGTGTTTTACCCAGAGATGCAGAGAAGCAGATCAGTCACTATTTTCTGTACCTCGGCGTGCAATCCAATCCTCTTTCCCAGTGGGACCTCTCCCCTGGGGAAGTCCCACTAGCAAGGGTTCAGTCCCACTGTCGCTTATTTTTCAACATGTCCTTCGGGACATCCGTTAAAATTGGAACCATACAGAGAAAGAAGATTAGCACGGCCCCTGCGCAAGGATGACACACATAAATCGAATATTTTTCAACATGGCCACAGTGTGTCCCTGAGATGTTCCAATCGGACCCCACGAACCCATGGGTGCCCAAAACCAATTCTACCCCCCTGCTACTAGTGAGACTTGGCCCCAGTTCCGTGTACGGCGGGGCATGATGTCCCAAACACACGTTGCTCAGTAATCACTGTGAAGCCGCCCGTGAACCCCCGGGCAGTTGGCCCTTGTGTGTGAGCGGGGTAAAGTAGCGGTGGTGAGCTGCGTGTTGTCCAAGCGAAGTGTGTGTGGATTGTTCGAGTCCGCGGTGTGGTGTGCGTGTGTGTGTGGTGTGAGTTCAAGGACGCTACAGCCCTGGAGGTGGGCTGCATATCAGGACCAGTATGGATGTAGTTTTTATAACACCTCCAAGGGTTGTAGTGGTTACGATACTTTGCTTCTGTGCAGGAGGGTGCTGGTTCGAGGCCGTCCGTGTAGGGCGGGGCATGATGTCCCAAACACACTCAGTAATGGGACATGGTTCCCCTCACCTTTTCTTTTTTTTTTTTTTTTTTTTCCCAGAGGCAAAACTGGAGGGGTCGAGTAAGCAAAGCTTTACCCGTATGACCCCTCCTCCATGGCCCAGAAAAAAAAAAATTTAATTAATTTAATATCTTGTGGTGCGATGGACCACCGATCAGATACTAAACTGATCAGAACAGATACTACACTTGATCTTTTTTTTTTTTTTTTTTTTTTTGACGAAACTCCGAAGGGGATGATGACCCAAGAGGAGGTGATAAGAGCATCCCCTTCAAGTGGTCCCTTTTCATTATGGGAGGCTTCAATACTGCACTTGAATACTGCACTTGATCGTACTTATTAGCCAAAAGGACGAGAGAGAAAGGTAGGTCCTGGAGTAGTGGTAGGTAGGTAGTGTGAGGTGAATTTTTTTTTTTTAATTGAGACAAGAATGTAGCTTACTTTGAAAAAAAAAAAAAGCAAAAAAAAAAAAAAAAGGTATGGTTCCCCTC
>BFEA01000373.1:655759-670086 GCA_003427395.1 Chara braunii
AGACTTTTTTTTTTTTTTTTTTTTTAAATAATTCAGAACTAGGGTATTTCACTCGTCTGTCTCCACTGGAATTTCAACTCAGGGCTGTGCTTCAACAGTTCACAGGTGTACCAACTAAGTTAGACCAGGGGCTAGGTCCCACTTGCATGGATTAAGAGATACTGACCGTAGATGGCAAAGATCAACGGCCGGAATCTCCTAATTTGCGCAAGTGGGACCTTGCCCCAGTTGGTCTTTCGGCAGACTTCTGCACCTATCTATTGCTGGGGAACTGCACCTGCTTTGAAATGGAAATGAAAACCACGGACCCACTTGCCTCTAGGTCTGTTATTAGACCTGCCTATGAACTCTGAGTCACTGGAATACAGACCTGAGTTCAGATTCTAGTGGAACTCTAACTCAGCCTGACTGGAATACAGACCTGAGTTCAAATTCTAGTGGAATACAGAGCTGGAGCTCAAATTCCAGTGGAATAGGGTTAGTGAAAATAACTCTGATTTTACCTGGGGCTGACCAGTTTAAACTTTAAAGATGATATCTCAAGGCCTGATGACAGGGCAGTCTTTTTCTCTGGCATAAGGATAGGACGCATAAGAGGTCTCCTCCCATGTGACCCAGAAGAGTGGGTATGGATGGGGCTAACAAGATCGTAGACCACTGCCTTCGTCCACCGAATACATCGTACGGTCATTGTAGCTGTATTTGGCATATCTTTCAGTCTAAATACAGCTAAATACAGCTATAGTGACCTTACGTTGTATTTGGGGGAAGAAGGTAGGAAGTAATACGGTCATTGTAGCTGTATTTGGCGTATCTTTCAGTCTAAATACAGCTACATACAGCTATAGTGACCTTACGTTGTATTTGGGGGAAGAAGGTAGTAAATACTTCCTAGGCACTTTTTGTCTGACTGTGGCTGGAAACACCCTCAGCTGGGCGTCGCCAGCCATTTTGCCCCTCTTTTCCGGGGCTGGAAACGAACCGCCACGGCCTCCTTTTGGCTGGAGACGAACCGGCATGAAACGAGCCCTGAAAGTTTTGGCATCATGCAAGCCAGCCATTTTTCCCCGAGGCTGGAAACGAACCGCCACAGGCCTCCTTTTGGCTGGCGCCCGCCAGCCATTTTGCCCTGGTGACCGAGCCCCGAAAGTTGCGGCAGCATGCAATCCTCATGCGCGCTGCACAAGAAATACATCCAGGAAAATCGCGTTGCATGCACGACCTTTTTTGCCTGGATGTGCTTTTTGGGACGCTGCAGGCCGGTACATCCTGCCACACACGCATCACGCATCCAGCCGTGTTGTTGAAAAATGGCTAGGAAATGTACTGGTGGTTTGGGACACTTGGCTCTTGTGGCTGAGGCCGCCGGTTCGCTTCCGTGATAAGGCCAGAAAATGCATTTTCATAACTTCTGAGGAAGCTCCTTAGGCACACCAAGCACAACAACTTGAAGCACAGCAAACACGGCAAGCACGGCAGGCGCAAGCTCAGGCGCAAACGCAGCAACAAATGCATCAAGAGTGGCTGTCACAGCAAACACAACAAGGGCAGAAGATACAGCAGATGCAGCAGGCACAGCAAACACAACCAGCGCACCAAGCGCAGCAAGGGCCGGGGGACGAGTCGCTGGAAGGGACAAGGGCCTCGGACTTTTGCGTAGATGCCTTCGGCGCCCAAACGATGGATGTGGACCCGCAGCTACACCCCCCCCAGATGTGGCAATGGCTGATTGGGGGAATGATCCGGACGCACCTCCGAAATAGATGGATCTGGACCTCAATATTCAAACAATTGCAGAATGGATAATTCAACATTTGAGGTCACAACACCCACAAGGAAAGGAGGAGTATTGGGATGCGTCGTATGTGGAACTGGTTACATTATTAAACAATAGCACGGCACTCAGAGAGGCACTAACATCTAGCCCTCCAGCCCATTGGACATGGGCGGAGGTCCTTTTGCGCATCGGATTCCTCATTATTGCCCGGGGCCGGTTTTACCCCCCGCCGACCCAGGACCCTCCCTGGGCACAACAAGATCCAGATCGGGAACAACAGCAGCAAGCCCCTCCCCCGCCGAAGAATCAGCATACCCAGCAAGAGGAGGAGGGCGGAATGGATACCTTTGACGAGGGGCTGACTTCGCGGCGCCTGAAGTTGCGCAAGCTCATTGAAGTGGGCCTCTTTGAGTTCCCCCTCTCTAAGACAGATGACGTATTGGTGCTCCCAATGAGGAAGACTGATAGGAAGTGGGAGGCCGGGCTATCCCCGGTTGGGGATAAGGGAGCGGTCACACTTCATGGTTGGGAATTCCCGTCTCATACTGAGGATATAAAAGAAAGGGATACAGCGTTCACAAAACAAGTAGGAAATTTCATCTCCAAACACTATGCACTGCAGCACCAGGGGCCAGGGCTGCAATGAGGATGGAGGGGTGTGGACAGCAGATGGCACAAAACGACCTCTTCCTCCTCTTTGAACCCAATAAGACAGTCAACTTGCACTGACACAATCATAACGCGTTGCTGGCCTTACAGTGTCTGAAAGTTAAGGCCAGCAGTTTTTGAACAGATGAAGATGTGTGTAAATGCCTGTGTAGAACGGTTAGGAAAAGAGTCTTGTCCTTGGAGAGATGGGATGTTAAGAGATGACAACCATTGTGAGTATACCCCCCACCATATGCAATAAAACGGCTAGAGGGATGAATGGCATTGAGATATTGTATTGTAGGAACCCGACTCGGCAGCAGTGTGTGCGATTGGAAGATCTGGACCCGAGGTCCATCAATGTAAATGGCCTCGCAACAGTTAACCCGGAAAAGCATTAGGCTATCTGGGATCAGCTTAGGGGTATGGGGAGAAGGAGATGGCTGGACGTGATCTGTATTCAAGAGACTCATTTACAGAAAAAGCCAGAACATAATAGAGCCCATAAGGTCATCTGGCCACACCCCGCAGTGGGGGCCCACGCTCTCAAACCTGGAACAACAGGGGTAGCAATATGGATACCCCCTGACTCAAGGTTTCAGATGGTTCACTGGGTAACTGACGAATGAGAGGGGCGGTGGGTATCAGTGCTCGGTATGCTTGAGCTGGAATTGATTTGCGTTTTGTGCATCTACTCCCCCAATACAATGGGGTCTCAGAGGAGGGCATTCTTTGAGGGGCTTGGTGCACAGCTGCCAGAAGGAATCTTGTTGATCATTGCTGGGGATTTTAATGCAGCCCCAAACAGATGGCGGGACAGATGGAACCCACAAAAGTCTCCCGCCTTTGCGAGCGGATGACTTCGGGTCTATGTGACTCCCTCTCCGTCTTTGACACTTTTCTCCCCCTCCATCCGAATGACCGTACTTTCACGTGCATAAGAGACAGTGATCTGTCACGACTGTCCAAATCCCGTATAGACCTGATACTTCATTCTAATGACCTACAAGACGCACTTTGATGGTCAGCCAGCTCCCACACAACCCGCAGCCAGGTCTGGACCACAAGACGTGTGGGGTGGACCAGGGACTCGGTTTTTACAAGCTAAATATCTCTCTATTGAAAGACCAGCATTTCGTATAATGATGTAGGACACATGGTAATAGTACGTAATACTGGCACCAATAAATACCTCTCTCCCAATCTCCTCTTACATGGTTCAATAATGACTCGGAAAGAAATGTAAGGAATACTCTAAGGCAAAGGCAACCCTACGCTATCGATAGGAAATGGACACTCATAAGGACTTGCAAGACTTGGAACAATAGTCAGGTTCTCAGAAACATATCGCCACCATCCAGAGATTGAAAGACCAGTTTTTCCAATTCGCTCAATATAGATGACAAGGAATTAGGCTACAAGGAAAAATGTCCAAACTCACTAAAGAGGGCATGATGGATACACACTTTTCTAGTATGGCAAGTTGGCAACAACGCGAGTACGATGGACCGTGATAGAGGCACTTTACGACCCAGAGAAAGGGGAGGAAGTCATAGCAACGGACACTGCGCATTGCATATTGATAACGAGAACATTCTTCAAACAATTGTACATGTTTCAGATCTCGGAGTCGCAAAGAGAAGCATGGGTCAGAGATCTCGAGGAGTTTTTGGCCCCCCTAGACAAGCGTTTTTCCCAAAAACAGCGGGAACGCTTGGAGAGGCCGTTGTCAAAAAGTGAGATTTGGATGATACTTCTTCAAATAGAAGATGGAAAAGCGTCAGGCATTGATGGCCTCCCTAACGAGCTTTTAGAATGTATGTTGTCAGGTTTGAACTCGGATACATGAGAATACTATAAGAAGGTGTGGGAAGTCGGGTAGATGGGAAACGTGGTAACTGCCATTTCGTCAAAATGGACATCTTTTATTTTTTGAACGAAATTGAAACTGAGTTTTTTGGCCGAAAACTCGTCAAAATTTGTTGTTCCTGAGGGTCCAGCGTTTTACAAACGCTAGACCCCCTGGCTGTACATGGACCTAGCTTGAGACCAGGCACCTCCAAGCAGTCCTGCCTGGAGGTGTCTGGTCTCAAGCTAGGTCCATGTACAGCCAGGGGGTCCAGCGTTTGTAAAACGCTGGACCCTCAGGAACAACAAATTTTGATGAGTTTTCGACCAAAAAACTTAGTTTCAATTTCGTTAAAAAAAAAAAAAATGTCAATTTTGACGAAATGGTCGTTTGGTGTCTCTACTGTAGAAGAAGGGGGATAAAATGAATCTTAAGAACTGCAAACCTTTCACACTCCTCACAATTGTTTACGAAATGTTGTGGAAAGCGCTGACAAATCGAATGACGGAGGTCCTCGAGGACATTATACACCCAACATGGACGATTGAATCACACTACTTGCTTACGAATGTACCAAACCAGGCATCGGCAAAAGTCCACACCACACAGGAAGAGAGGAGAACGAGGAGAAGAGAGGAGAAGGAAAGGAGAGATAATCAGTAGACGACATGTCCCGAAACCCGAATGCGACTTGTTAAAAAATGATAACATCCATGAAGCTGGCGTAGGACCGTACCGGTTTCACCTGGCCGCCAACCAGGATCATCAGGGGTCTAGTCTGTCAAGACAGACGACATGTAGTCTATTAGTTATATACCAGAAGAATAGAAACGTCAACACCACCTTCACTAGACGAAAAACTCATCTTCAGTCGCGCCTCGAACCTTCTAGAAACAAAACCAAAAACCCGTAGTACCACAGGTGACTTGTTCAAGTCTAACCTACAGCATACTAAAATCGAAATAGTTCATAAAAAAACAAACACAATACAGCATCTCATACTTCACTCATACCGGTCCACTAGTCCCAGGCCGTTCCCACAACCGATGACCGGTCCCCTGTTCAAACCTTCTGAGGGACCTTGTTCTGAGTGCAGGTGAACGTCGATGGCTAGTAAGTAGAGGGAGTTGAGTTGTTGACCTGGTTCGAACAGTGGACCTATTGGACTGAGGGAATAAATGTTGTGATGCGCCACTTTCAATCAACCCCCCTACATACTGGCCAACCAACAAACACCTGCTTACTTACCACTTTTCCCATTCATCTTATACATGCAAATCCCCACATTAAGACAGGCGGAACAACGTACGTTCAATTGGAGATCATTACTTCACCAAGCTACTTACTATACCTTACAAACACATTCAGACCCTTACTCACCAACTTCCCCCTAACCTCGGGGGAGACCCCATGAGCATCATCCTGGAGCGGCACCATTTTGTCAACACCGGTATCCAATCCTGCCAGAGTCCTCCAAACTTCCGTGAGAAATTGACCAACGCGTTGTCAAAGAAATCATCCTGGTAACCACGTATCCACAACTCGTTCTTCAGGGAGAGCAACAGAGGCAACACCATCCAATCCATCCAGGAAAAAACTTTAGCCCTATGAAGAAAGGACGAAATCACAACACACTTCTGCTTCTGACTCGTGAACGACGAAAAATCCTGAATACACTGAAAAGTCAACCTCCCCCCACTTCCCAACTCCTAATTCTTAATGTCGGGGACACACACAACCCCATTGCGACCCCGACACACTTTCAGCACACAACCTAGATAGTTCCATTCATCACCTTCACTAGTACGTTCGAGCACAAGATTCTTGTCGTAACACCGACTAAATGCTTCAATCACTTGATGACAATTCAACCTCTCCTCCTTCGATCCTTTCTTACAGACAGCGAACACAGACACATCATCGACCAGTCGAAACCCCCTGACCAACCTCGTATCACAAGCAAGGCTATTAAGAAAACAAAACTCGTTATCTGCACAAAGCAAACAAGTCAGCGCTGGACCCATGGACTTACCCATCGGGATCCCCACCGTTTCTCGGAGCAACCGACCAGCAGCCAGAACAAAGGTATGTTCCAGCTCTAAAGAGACAAAAAATACAATCATCTGAAAGGTAACCTTCCTCCATCCCATTTTAACAGCACCTCTTAGCAGTTTATCACCTTTCCCCTGTTTCCTGACAACAACACCCTTGATCCCCTTCGCGATCCAAAATTCGACGGCCCAAGTCAAAGCGCTTAAGATAGACTGATGCGGGAGATTTGAAAACATCTCCTTGACATCAAACGAAGCTCCAATAACCTCATCCTTATCGGTCAACCCGTTGTTCACCATTTGTATCCCTTTCATCAAATCAACACAGCTTCGTAGATTAAAATTCGAACCCGTCGGCAAGTTCCAGAGCAAGGCATTAACCACCCGTGACATAGTCCTTCCCCCTGTCGCATTACCTTCTGGATACGATGGGCAGATAGGCCTCCATCGGTTAGTATCCTTATGTTTTGGGATACAATAAGTCTTCCCAAACCCTCCATTCCTCAGCCATTTCCCAACTTGATTAAGTAGCAACTCATCATACCTAACCCGACAACTTTCCAACACACGTTCCTCAGGATCAGCGCAAAGCGAAAAGGATGCATTACCAAAGAACAGCTTGCTCATCCCAGCCTCATACAGAACCGGGCAGCGCGCGTACGTGTCCCCCATATTATGATCGATGGGACTGCAGACTAGGCCTTTTAACACTCCGCAAAAGGGTCGAAGATCATCTTTAGTAATAACTTCCGAAGAGGAGAGCCCAGACGGTTTGAGAAAAAAAGGTCCAAGAAGATCATCAGTAATGAGAGCAGGATCAACCACAGGTATGGAGGGATGTGCTGAAAAAGAAGAGAGTAATTGTGAGCGAAGCGCTTCCCGCGAATGTACACGTGTCGGCGAAGCAGATTCCTAGAATTCTTCATCCACGCCGGGAAACACTCAAGATCATTGATACGAAACGCCACATGACCATCAACACGCGGGAGACTCAGATCGCAGTCACGGCACACACAGGTTGCCCGGATCAGCGTCGAAGCAGCACGAAAATTATGAATCATGTCGCCCACACTTTTATTCCGACACCATACCACCCTCATTCGTTGTACTAACATTAACCTCCATGTCGGGCTTTCGACCAACCCACAAACAATCCTTGCACACAACTTACGAACCCCCGCCTTGCTGATCTCATCATCGAACACAACCCGAATCACTAATCTCTTCCTAACGTGGATTCCAAACCTAGAAAGGATACCATGAGATAGAAGGCAGCGTAACCGAAAACGGGAGCGTTTCTCACTGAAAGTTCGAACAGCCGTATACGCCGCAATCAACAAATCAAAATCCCAAATCTTTAACGCAACACGACTTCTCGGATCACTTAAGAAATCCGCCAGGGGAGATTTAAGAACCAACGACCCTCTTAAAAAGGGAATAACAGTGTCAACCGTCAACGTCACTCCACCTTTCAACCACCCATGTGCATGTCTCAGCTCGACTCTTCCAAAGATAGAAGACACCAGACTGCCACCATATCGTCTTTTAAGAACCTTCCACTGATGTCCCCTCCGACACAATGCACTACGACACGATCAATAGATTGCTCAACACAAAAGTTCAAAATCCTAGATAAGCTCAATGACACAATCCCTAGACTAGAGTGGAACGACACCAACTTCCCATTCCTCAATTGAGAAGGTACCTTCTGCGACACATCACCTTCGATCCCACGCCTTTTCTTCCTTTGTCGCTCCTTCAAACCAAGCCTCCTTCGCGATCGCTTAGGCTTGTCCCTCACATTCAGAGCTCGAGAAAGAAGACAAATAAAAAACTTCTCCGTTTCCAAGAGACCATCCTCCGAACACCTACACAAAGGAATAACCGCAAAATTAGACGTTCCACAACGCCTCATCCACCTATACAACTTTTCATTACGCTTCCCTCCCTCGGCCACTGAAATCGTACTCGCCCGATACGCATGCTCCCGCCACCTAGAGTGAAGATCCCGTTGAGTACTCCCTACATACAAATGCCGAGACCATGGGGAAATCAACACATAAATAACCGGACCCTTCCATTCTTCCTTCGCAAACACACCAGGAGCACAAGCACTGAGAATGAAATCAATTAACTTAGTTCCCCACGCAATCTGTCCCATGAGAATCAGGTCACACAACGCAAAGCTAAATAACAAATTCAAATCCTTACTCCGCAAAATCTTAGCAGACCGAGATCGCAAATCACAACAAAGTCGCACTGTTTTCCACAAATAAGACGCGTCTGGGAGTGATTCTAGGAAACAGCTGAGTCAACCTCATCCCCCTTATCGGAGCTCCCCTCCCCATCATCACTAACCTCATGCAAAGACACCCCACCGCCCTTCGCAGGTCCGTCGTTACCCCCAAACGCTCGTGCCAACCTTATCTGCGCAATTGCCTCCTTAGTGCAATCCAAGGTAGTATAATCAACACCTTCTTTTTCGCAGATGACACGCACCTCGTCCTTTTTTTTGTTCCTTAGATCCTTCCTAGTTTCACAAAGAAAAACATCACGCCGATCCCCTGTGGCAACCGGAGTTTTTCCTTTGTCCTTCCTAGCCGTTGGCAGAACAATCTCGTCCACAGCACCATTACAGGCCCGACGTGGCTGACCTGCAGCATCATCCAGACGACTTCGTAAGTTCGTTCCTCGTGTCTTAGGTCGACCCTCCATTTCCATTTTGGCCAGAGCCTCCTTTAACCTCTCGACCTCCTCTTCTGAATCTTTGCGTGCTTTCACCTCCTTGAGCCGCATCTCTTTCAAAAGTTCCACTTCCTCCTTATGCCGATCAACTATCCCTTTCAACTGGTTGTCAACCAATCGGACCACCGGTGAGGCTAACGGAGTAACTCGCGGTCGTACTCTAGCCTGAGTAGTCGGAGTAGGTCCAACGGTGATGCTGCCACGCTTATTGCCTGGTCGCAAGGCTTCACACCTCCATGCATCCGCGTTTGCCTCGGCCTCCTCACATTGTCGCTGAAGAGCGTGGATAACTTCTTCAAGGGAAGCAAATCGTTTGTCGGCAGCGACCTTCATATCTGCTTGCTCACGTCTTAACCTTGTTAACTCGTCACTCCCGGAGACTGGTTGAACCACCTCGGCAGACGTGCTGGTCGTCCCTGCAATTCCTCGATCCTTGCCTTCAGCAACTCAACCTCTGAAACTCCCGTCCCCTTCTTCACATTAATAGCATCGTAGACTTTGTCCAATTTGATAGAAACCTCCTTGCTAATCTGCGAACGAAAATCTTCACGGTCTTTCTTGTCCAATCGGCGTCTCTCTTCCTCCTCACGTACTTTCTTCAATCGCTCTTCTTCTTCCTTAGCCGCATGTTCCTTGCCCTCATCCGCTTCGTGTTTTCCCCTAATAACCGCGAACTGTTCTTCCAAAGTGGACACCCTCTTCCCCAGCCACCCACTACCTCCACAATACTCGGAAAACCCGTTGACCGCAGTCTCGACATTAGAACCTTGGTTAGTATTGGAAAACTGAGGACCAGGAAGAGTCAAAAGAGGAGCGGGGACGATAGTTGTACTAACCGAAGTGTTACCTCCGTTCACCCTACGATCTGGGAGAGAGCAAAAACGAGAGATGTGTCCTCATTGACCGCAATTATAGCACGACCTATTCTCCTGCACAAATCCATTCTGGTTATTTGAAGCCATCGCTGAGAGTCGAAGCCACTCAACCGTAGTTTCACTCCTACGTCGGTTACTCTGCGTGAAAAAGTATGATTGAATCAATATTTTGCTGGTAAATGAAGTGGTTAGCCTGTGTCCTATGTGACACCCGCAGCCTAGGCCGCAGGCAATTCGGTCGCCGCGACCGAAAACGTTGGCGGCGGCCGCGGCCAATGAGGCCCGGTCCGTGGCCTGTTTCTTTTTTTTTTTTTATACCCCGAAAAATACGTTAAAATATCCTACCCCTTAAGCGCGGTGGGCCCGCGGGGGGGAGGTCGTGTTCCGCTGCGCGCCATAATCGGCCCGAAGTTTTGATTCGAGCCGGCGGATGAAGGTGATCGAGGGAGGGGTGTTATGCAGAGCGGCGCGCGTACCGAATTGTTTACAGCGCGCCACTAAACGAGAGAGAGCGCCCATGGGGCCGGGTACACGGCGGGCGTCGATGCGCATCAATATCCGAACGCGCCCGCCGTCGGATAGCAAGAAAGTGTCGTTTCGTGGCCCGGCCCCTTTTTTTTCTTTTTTCTTTTTGAATTTGTATTTTTTTTTTGAATTTTTTATTTATTTTTTTTTACTTTTAGTTTTTTTTTTCCTCCTTCCGGCGTATCGTTTTGTCTCCTTCCGGCGCGGCCCGACCCTTTTTTTTTAGCATTTTCTTTTTCGGCGCATCGTTTTTTACTTTTTTCGTTTTTCTTTTTGTATCGTGGTTATTTTTTTTTATACTTTTTTTGTTTGTTTTTCTTTCTGTTTCGTGGTTATTTTCTTTTCTTTTTTTTGGCCTCGGGCGGGAAAATGGAAAAAAGAAAAGTCGGGCCCACCCACACACACTCACTCCTGCCCACCACCCACACTCACTCACTCACGCCCGCCCGCCCACCCACACTCGCTCGCTCGCTCACTCCTGCTCGCCCGCCCGCCCGCCCTCACTCGCTCGCTCGCTCACTCCTGCTCGCCCGCCCGCCCGCCCTCACTCACTTACACMCMCCCGCCGGCCCGCCCGCCCGCCCGCCCACCCACATACATACATACATACATACATACATTATATTATATTATTATTATTAAGTATTTGAAGTTCGTTCACCGCAGTGGGTGCGTTGGGGTTTGAACCCACGCACAAATTTCGAAATACCCAATTGCCCGCCTGAGCTAACCACTCAGGTGGACTGGGTCCCTGCTTGTTTTTGGGGACTGCTGTCTTTTGAAATGTATCCGACGTCAGGCTACTAACACGTCAGGATGTGCCTGTGTGTCTGAACCCTCACGTTGCACAGTGTGACCCCCGCCAGCCTGAAATGGACTTTCCTGCCCTTACGGACCGGGTTCTTAACGGGGGCGGCGACCAGCAGGCACAGGCAGGTCCGGGCCAAACATTTTCAAGCGCGAACTTTGACGATTTTTCGCGCTCAGAAAAATTGGCAAACAAATCTGAAAATTTGACATCCTGTAAATTAGGCCGTGATCTTTCCAGGAAAAATATCAGAAAAAAAAAAAAAAAACTTTAACGGTGAAGTAAATGCCATGCTGTTTCGTCACATTTTCCATTTTTACTACTCTACCACGTTTGGGCCAACGAGAAAAAAAAACAAACTTTCACGATTTGTCGCAATCAAAAGGATGACCCGATAACTATGAAAATTTGAAAGTCTATAGATTTGGTCGTGATCTTTACAGAAAAAATATTTAAAAAAATAAAAAAAATCATTTTAACCACGAAACAAATTGCGGGGGTAATTCAATGCATATTCGAATTTTGCCGCTCTGCCAGTTCCCCCCACTGGACTATCGGTAGCCCTCATGGACCTGTGGTCGCAGCTGGGGTCCAGATACATGTACAGATCAAGTTGTCGTGTGGGCTCCAGGTACATGTACAGATCAAGTTGTTGTGCGAGGTCTCTCTCTCTTTCTCTCACACACACACAAAAAAAAAAAAAAAAAAAAAAAAAGGGAAACGGCTCGTGGGTCACAACCCACGTTTGTAACAGGAGAAAGGGGCATCCGTTGATTTGACTTGAGTGTCTAGGTTGGATAAGGTTTTTCTTTTCTTTTATTTTTCTTTTATTTGGAAGTTGGCAGTTTGGTCCGGAAGTTGTTTTTTCGTAGGTTTAGCTGTTTTTTCGTATGTTTAGCTGTTTTTTCGTAGGTCTACTTGGTTTTTGTCCAGGTGACCTGAACGGTGACCCGCACGAGTGGTTTTGGAGTGTTACCTGTGTATGACTACCCAGGACCCTGGAACCGGTACCGATTCTGTAGTACTATTCGTGTTTGTAGAATTTTTTTAGCTGTGTGTGTGTGTGTGTGTTGACACGATTCGACGCTACTGACTGAGTTGTATGGGTGGATAAAAGGAGCAAGTACGTAGTAGTCGACCTTTTCAGGACTGACGGCATTCAAAAGTACCGACATTCCGGAGTGTCGGTGTTAGAGAGTACGGAAGTGGGAAAGAAGGACCGTGAGAGTAGTCCGAGGGTGAAGTAGGTGGTCAACCCCCTGATGAATTTGCATTTGATGCATGTTGACTTTGTGTACTTTGTGTACGTTACCTACGTTGACTGTGGTGTGTTACCTCTCGAATGAGTTCTGCTCTAACGAGTTGTTTCTATCACTCAATTGTATCACTCACAACCCACGTTTCCAATAGGCAAAACACCTGTGGGCAGGTCCATCCCCGTCGCTGTGCGAAAAGGCAAAAATAACATCAGTCGCCGTTTCAGACATCAGGGGCAAGGTCCCACTTGCGCAAATTAGGAGATTTCGGTCGTTGATCTTTGCTATCTACGGTCAGTATCTCTTAATTCGTGCAAGTAGGACCTAGCCCCAGGCCTGATTGAAACGTGCACTTTTGTCATTTTCGGCAGCTTTTTTTTTTTTTTTTTTTTCACGCATGACCTAGACATCTCTGCCGTGACCCACCCCGGCCGTAGTCTAGACATCTTGGCCGTGACCCAACCAGACCGTGGCGTAGACATCTCGTTCATGGGCCAGCCTGACTGTACCTAGACATCTCGGTCGAGGCCTCAAACCTTAGGAAAAAAAAGAAAAGTAGGCCAGCACCGCGACTGTAGGATTGTCAGATCGTGCAACCGAAAATGGCTGCACCGAAATGAGCACGGCCCCAGCACAAAGATGACAGGCATAAATCGAGAAAGATTCCTAAAAGGGAGATTAAAAAGGGGGAAAAAAAAAAAGTGGCACCACGTGGCCCTTACTTGAGAAGCTGGAAGCTGCAACTCCCAAAGTTCGTGACAGGCGCCCGTTTCTAAGGGCAGCCTGTAACTATTTTAGGTGTATTCTTTTTTTTTTTTTTTTTTCTTTAGTTGTTAGATTCTTTTCCCCCGATTCTCGTGGAAACGAGGAGAGAGCTCCCCTATCGCTGTGGGTCCATGTGGTGCTGTATCTCGCCATATTCCAGAGGAGATTCATCTTGTGAATGCAACTTCTTAGAACTTGGCCCTACCACGTGCTATTGCGGCCCGTTCCAGTAGCACCGGGGCCCCCCCAGTGGGGGATCCCTGAAGGCTATCAGGCCACCCTAAGGCTATCAGGCCACCCTGGGCTGAAAAGGCCACCGTTGTCAGATTGGACACAAGATTGAATTTACCTGGGTTGGTTAGTCCGATGATAATACCTCAAGGCCATCGCCCTTTAAAAAAAAAAACGTGGCATTTAGGAGGTCTTGGGTTCAATCCCCATTGGCCTCATGTACCTTCCTAGGCATGCTTGGCGCCCGCCACCTAGAGATAGCCCGTTGGTTCCCCCAATTGGCATTAAAAAGCAGTCTCTGCTGATGTTCATAGGGGAGGGGTACTCAGGGAGCCACAACACCTGGCCACTCAGACGATGCTCGGTCCCTCTGCTACCGGCGAACTTCTTTCTAGGCCTGCTCATACCAGGGAAAGAAAAAGGAAAAAATGAAAAAGAAAAAGAACAAGAAATTTGCTGAATACTTACTGAGCCACTCCAAACACCTATTCTGGTCGAGACACTCCAAGCACCTATACTGACCGAGCCACTCCAAGCATCTATACCGACCAAGCCACTCCAAGCACATGTACCGACCGAGTCATTCCAAGCACCTACCGACCGAGCCAATCCAAGCACCTACCGACCTAGCCACTCCAAACACCTCCCCAGCGAGCCATTCTAAGTTTCTACCAACCGAGCCACTCCAAGCACCCATACCGACAGGGCTACTCCAAGCAGTGCAAGCACCTATACGGACAGAGTCACTCCAAGACCCTATACCAACAGGGCCACTCGAAGGCACACACACACACACA
>BFEA01000373.1:671266-683587 GCA_003427395.1 Chara braunii
CCTTTCCCCTCTCCTCTTCGATGTGTTACACATGTTGAGCCAGGGACTGAAGTCATGAATGAGATGTCTCTCAAACGCCCTGTCATCCGCCTCACTTCCATGTCGAAGCGGGATCATCACAAAGGAGTCGATCCCGATTCTCCTCATCCAGCGGTAGAGCTTCGGAGAATTTCCGAAACAGTCGGTTGAAGCATTCCGCAGGTGTTCTCGCCACCTTTGTATCATCACTCATGCTGTACTTCTGATGTACACCTTCCTTGCCCATGGATTGAAGATTCCGTATACTCCTGCTTGGTCCAAATCTAATAGTCCGTTGCCACCACCCGATCTATCAATATACTTCTCCACCCACGGTATCTGTCCCCTCACGGCCAGGAATAGCGTAGTAGTTTTGATCACCCTTTCAGTTAGCATCAACCGCATGCTGGTAATGCCCTGCCCCCTAAGGGTGGTTCGCTGTGCCATGTAAGTCTTCAGATGCTCCCACAGCACAACGTTCGTCGGGGGAACAGGTAGTCAACTAGATTCCCGCCTCTCCCCCTCCGTGGAGATGTCGCTGTTCAGTCTCGATGGTGCCGATCTTGGTGTGCGATCTCTGCTACCTGGTCGTTCTCCACCTGTGGTTGCTGGTGTCGTCTCTCCGAGACGAATGGTCGATTGTCCCGCTGTACTTCGGTCCCCCTCATTGAAACCATCATAGGTCGTCATCACCTGCTCCCGCGCCAGTAGATCTATCACCTCCGGTTTTTTAGTGTACTTGATTCCCTTCTTCTGGCAGATCTTGCGGAGTGCAGGCGCCTTCTTTGTCGAGAAGACCTTCTGTGGCGTACGTGGTTCGTCACATACATTCCAATCTTCCTCCGTCCTCCCCATGCCGAAACGCATACCCGCAAGTCTTCGAGGTGTGTTGTAGTCCCTTAATCCTCCCGTCTCCGTTCCAAATCCTACTTCGATGTCATTCGTTCCAAATCCTGCTCCGATGTCATTCGCACATCTCAGGTCATCATCACACGGTACGTATCTCTTCCCCCTAGAAGATTCGCCTTTCTCCGTTGTTGTTTTACAAGCCTGCTGCTTCAGAGGTGCTGCTGGTCCCTTGCCCTTCTCCTTCCGTTGATTCTTCTTCGCCTTCCTCGCCTTCCGTAGTTTTATAATAATCTTCTTTAAATCCTCATCGGATTCGTCAGTGTCCGAGAGCTGCGAGTCTGAGGTGTCGCTCCCCTCCATGTTCGTATCCTCATTCTCTACCGTTGTCGTTTTCTTGCCTCGTGTACTCCGGTTCGGATCACGTCGCCCATCCCCATTAAGTTCGAAGCCACTCGTACGTCTCAGGTTTTCCGCAGCCTGTGCTGCGCGCTCTGTGGCTTGCCGTACCGCTAGCTCCGCCGCTTGTTGTGCCGCCAGCTGTGCTGCTTGCTGTATTGCCTGATGCGCGGCCTTCTGCGCTGCTTGTTCCGCCTGCGCCGTTTGTTGTCTCCACTTCTCGTTCAGATTCGTTTCTAACTGGAGGCGAATCTCCTCCGTTCTCTAGATGAAATCGTGATCCCATTTGTGTTCTTCTTCCTCCTTCATCCTCCGCTGCTCCTCCTCCCTCCTTCGTGCGTCAGCTTCCTGCTTCTCCCGCTGTAGCGTGCGGAAATGCTGACGGATCTCCTCGAGTTCGTTATCATCTGCTCTTCCCCTCCTAGCCCAGCAGTCCTTTGCATAATGCCCCGGTTTCCCGCATGAGTAGCACGTACCCATCGGTCTGCCCCCGTTATTACCCCCGTCTGTATTCCCGTTATTACCGCCGCCCATATTCCCGTCACCCCTCATTCCGTATCCGCCCTGATTCCTGTATCCACCCCCGCCGTGATAGTTGCCTCCGTACATCTCCGCCGTTACTACGCCCCTTCTGATGTGCTCGCTAGTGTCGTCGTTCCATGTAGACACAACCACCGCCAAGCTCTAAGCGCTTACGGTTACTGTGCGCCTCAGAGTAGTGAGATAGTGACTGCGGCCACACAGCCATTCATAGCCCCCGGCCTAGAGAAACACGATAATGGTCGAGTTTTCATTTCTGGACTTTGATCTGCACAGAATGAAAAGCAAAATACACAGTACAATCAAAGTTCTGATCCCCTCCTCGACCTTCTTCTTTCCCTTCCTCCACTTTCCCCATGGCCAAGCTATGGCTGCCATCCTCAAAATATGAGCAGCGTGGTATCCTCTACATGTTTCATCCGCCCCACCGGCGGAATCGTCAGGAGGTGAACTCGTATGAGTTCCCGTGCTCAAAAGCAGCGTTGGCCCTGCTGCTTTTTCTAAATAGCTACTACGGCTGCAGCCGTGCCCCGGGTTCTTCCCCGGGATCAAGATTCAATCGTTAAATCAAGAAATACATCAAGAAATAAATCAAGAAATAAATCAAGAAAACGTCTTTCCCCTGTATCCTCCTGCCTTCCCCCTTTCCCCGGATTAGGGTTAGGTACCTACCCAAAATTTCCCTATTGTGTGTGTCCAGTTCTTCGTTACCGTCCCCCCGCGACAAAACCCCCGTTTTCCAATTGTATTCTGCACCTGCCCCGCTTTCTGCCCTGTATTCTGGCTTTCCCGACTAACGGTCTCTTTTTCCCTCCTCCCTACCTTCCTCTCTGAACTTTTCCTACGTGCCTTGCTACCCTTCTGTCTGTTGACTATCCCCTACTATCCCCTGCTATCCGACCCCCGTCATCCGTCTCCCGTTTTSTCGYTCYCGGTCCCCTTGTCTCCYGGGYRTGTCCCCCGRCCCCCTCGTTCCCCGTTCCCTCGGTAGCCCCCTCATTCCCTTATTTTTTCAACCCACTCCCTGTTTTCTGCAATGTCCTGGTCCGAGTCGGAGCCGTGCCATGTTTTGCAGCCCTTCGAAGAGGAGCCAGACCGACGTGTCCCCCGTAGCTTTGGCCAACTTGGCCAGAGCACCCAGAGAGACCTCCGGGGTGTATCCCCGGAGGTTTGCCTCGTGGACGGCATATGCTAGCGAGCTTATCACCAGGACTTTACACGTGGATGAGTCCCACAACCTCTTCAGAGTGGCGGATAAAGTAGCCTTCTTTGCTTTCTTCTCCGAGTAGGAGCTGAAGTCTTGCATCGACTTGTACTTGATCCTTTTGTCCTCTCTCAAACTATCGACGTTCTTGGTTTCTGGTACGAACGCCAGACGCAGTGGCTGATGGATAATGAAGAATTTCCCTCCCAGAAAACGCCACCAATCCCGTTGATTGTCCTTCCTTTCCAGCTGCAGATTACTGTCATAGCTCTGTTCAAATTTCTCGAAAATCTCCCCGGCTCTCCCCTTTATCTGCTCATTGCTCATCGTCCCCACAATTACGGTTATATCATCAATAATGCGCCAGCCCCTCACCAGCCGGCTATCCGTTCCCAGACTCGTGATGAACTTCATCTCCGCTATCACGCATGTGATGGTGGCCAGAACTGGGCTCAGAGACTTGCCCATCGGAATTCCCGAGGTCTGTCTCTTGATCATCTCCCCGCATATCACATACGCATGCTCTAGATCGTAGTCCACCATTTTGTAGATGGTCTCAAAGTCCATCCTAACATAGCCTTCTTCCTTCCGCTTCGTCCTACTGAGCGTGCATATCCTCCCTCTCCTAGAGACTTTTACCTGTTTCCAGTCCCGATCTACATACCACCGCAGCATTTGCCCTACCGATTCCCTCACCGTCTCGTGGGGAATCTTTGTAAACATATCCTTTATGTCGTAGCAGCGGCCTTCGACTTGTGTGCACCCCGCTGCTACGAACTTTCCCTCCGTCTCCCCCACCCTTGTCGCCAGATCTTATGTCGAATTCAGATAGAAAGAGCTCTCCTTCGGGAGACTCTTCACCAGACAGTGCAGCGCCCGCCTCGCTTTCTTTTGAGCAACGCCTGCCGGATCACTTGCTGCTGGTGCAATCGGGCGCCAGCGTTCCAAATCCTTGTCCTTCGGGATTATGTAAGCTTTCCCTATCCTGCCGTCAGCTCGCCACTCCCCCGTCTCTTTCAGCCCCCTGGACATGAAGTCGCGTTTACAGAGTCGCAGGATCTTCGTCTCCTCCATAGTACAACTCTCGTAGTCGACGTTCCATGTGAACGTCTTCCCAAAAGCGTGCCGGTATAATACAGGGCATACGACTGCTGTATCGCCCTGATTCCGGTCGATAGGTGCTAGCACCAGTCCTTGGAATCGTAGAGCCCATTTCTTCACCCTCTTGTCCTCCCATGCTTATAGTGTCACCGCCTTCTCAAGCTTAAAGCCGCCGTTTGGAGTAGTTATCTCCGTCCGGTCCCTTGGGAGGTGTAGTGCGGCTTCTTTGATGCAACTCTTGATGTAGTTGTCATCACGAAATGCGCTGCTGCAGGTGACATTCCGTGAGTTTTGGAGAAACATAGGCACGTCCTTCAGATCCGAGAAACGTGTTAGTACATGTCCATTGGCCGCTCGAGGTAAGCTTACCCCCCTACACCCACATTTCTGCTCGAGGGTATTGGCATACTCGCGCTGGTTGTGGATGATCTCTCCCACGGTCTTGTTCCGCTTCTAGACGACCCGAATCTTCCTTTTTATCAAACTCGCGATTGTCGCGTCCTCGACCCTCTTGTCCACCACCATTTCCGTTGTCGTTCTTATCCGCTGCTTCAACATTGTGCTGTCGTACTTCACCTTGATCGTAACCCGTTTCCTCACTCCAATCCCCGTCTTGATCCGAATCGCTTTGTTAATGCTCAGTCTCAGATCGTTCTTCGTCTTCTTCTCTCCGAGTAGGCCCGCTGCCCTATAGAGACCGACCAGCTGGTGTGTGGTGCGCTGTGCCAAACTCGCCTTCATCCGCGGTTTTCGCAGCAGCCATCGTAACTCCTGAAGGTTTCTAGCTGTTGCCGTAGTGGTTCGTGCGATGCCCTGTAATGTAACTGTTGCCCCACTCTCCAGGATTCTCCTCGTTGCCTCCAGTTTTAGCACGTGTCCTTTCCACCTCACTTTGGTTAGCCAGAAGTTCCGTTTTATCTTCCGCCATCCATTGATCCATAGTTGTCCCGCCCCGAACGTGAGTGTCCTCTCCTTCTTCTTGTTAATCTTCCATTCCCTCTCTAGCCACTCGAGTAGCGATGTCTCCGACCGTTCTCCCCCCTTCTCTCCCGTCGTGAATGTCACTGCCCTCTGAATACTAGTAGCCGCACCCCTGGATTTCTTGCGCTCCCGTCGTCCCTTCCGTGGTTTCCTCTTTCCCCTTTCCCCTCTCCTCTTCGATGTGTTACACATGTTGAGCCAGGGACTGAAGTCATGAANCCCCCCCCCCCCCAAATTTTCAAATTTTTAATTTTTGTTTTGTGCAGGGTGGTAATGGCCGACGTGCGTAGGCGGGGCGCACGCGCCTTTTCCGCGTGCGCCCCCGCTTGGCCTTGGCGTGGCCGCACGTAAACTCAACCGCGCGGGCTCAGCCGGCCTCCTCGGCCGCGGCCGAGGTGGCGGCGGCCGCAACCGAGGGGTACACATAGCCTGTGTCGACAAAACAGGGTCAACGCTGCCATCATTTTCATTGACTTTGAAAAGGCATATGACCACGTAGACTAGGCGTTCTTTGAAAAATGTTTGGAAAAAAATAACACTTTAGCCTGGACTTCTGCCTTCGGATTGACATTCTACATAGAAATGCCACGACCTGCGTGCAGGTGAATGGCTAAGTAGCATCCCTCTTCGAAACCCAGACAAGGGGACCGAATTGCCCCATTCCTGTTTCTGGTGATAACGGAGGCGTTATCGGCTAACCAGAGGCACAATAAGGACCTCACACGGATTAAGATTGCAAACATACCGGAGGAGGCCGTGCTGATTTGTTTCTTGTTTGCAGATGACCTTACCATTATGGTGGAGGCGAATTTGCAAACATGGAGGAAATTCGAGCACTTATGGGCAGGGCACGTTTTTGCAAGCTGAGCCTCCTGGGCATGGCTGTGAATTGGAGACAGAAAACAGTGGGCAGGTGGTTGCACCATCAAGGGGGAAGGCCCTCCGAAAACCCTGGTGGCTACCCCCGGATGTGCGCCTTAGGATTTTGAGGGCGTCGGTTACGGCAAAAGGAAAACCCGACACGAACGTGGCTAGGGGGGAAATGGGGGGGTTGGGTGGCTGAGGTAAGGTGGACAGATGAAGGCTTAGTAGGCCTTAAGCAGTGACAGGAGGCAGAGGTGGGGAGAAACTATCGTCTGTAGGAAGCGGATATGGTGAGAGACTATCGTCTGCTTTTCATGAGTGGACAATAAAGTGGGGGGACATACGTGGCCAGATTTAATTTGTATACAAGAAACTCACCTCACAGATTCACATATACATACGAGAGCACATAAATTAGCCTGGTCGTACACTAAGTTTCATTCGCCGGCACCAAGGAGTGGCTCAGGAGAGGTGACCATATGGGTCCCACCGGACTCAAAGGCGGAAATATTACAATGGACAGCAGATAAAAATCATGGCAGGTGGGTTTCTACAATTATTATGATCGATTTGGAAGTAATTTGTGTGATTAACGTATATGGCCCTAACGATGTACAGGAGAGGGTAATTTTTTTCCAGGAAATTAGAACTCAAATCCCGGAGGGAATTCCTATCATCATGGCTGGTGATTTTAATGCGGCCCCGGATAGGTGGATGGATCGCTGGAAATTACCCTCTCCATGTCCAACATATGTAGAAGTGGATGAAATAATAATTAACTCACTATGCGAAGGGGAACGTCTTTTTGACACATATCGAAGAATTTTTCCGCAGGAACGTTTATTCACATGTATTCGTAATAGCGGAACTCCCCTTCAAACCCGTTCTAGAATAGATTTGATTCTTATGTCACAAGATTTAGATAGGGTCTTACTATGGGCTATTTTTCCCCAAAGTCCTTGGCTTGGGGCAGATCACAAAATGTGTGTTGCCCTCCTTGCCTTCAGAAAGAAGCCAGATCAAAGAAGGGGATTTTACAAATACAATACTTCCTTGTTATCACAGGGACATTTTAAGCAATACATAAAAGACGTGTGGGAATTTTGGCACACCACCAGTGTTAATCAAAACTCGTACGAAGATTGCTTTAACAATGGGCTTGCATTCATAACCAAAAAGTGTAATGAAAATTTCGAAACTTCAAGCTAAAAACAAGTATTTAAACGAATTAAATATCCAAGAACAAATTCTAACTTATGAACTGACTAATCAACCTGATAATCTAGCCCATCCAGTCGATATTCAAGAACTTAAAAACCAACTCCTTTCTTTTGCACAACATCGTTGACAAGGGCATATAATTAGAGACAAACTATCGAAGTTTGTGACAGAGGGTCAAATGGATGCTTCATTTTTTGCTATAGCCCATTCACGTTCTCGACGTTCTTTCATTGAAGGGTTTTAAGACCCAGGGGAAACTAACTCTGATCTCTCGACCACGTCGCCAGGTAGCCTTAAGATAACTTATGATTTTTACAAAGGAATTTTTTCCTCCTCCAAAGATCCGGAATTGAAAAGGGAAGATAATATAGCAATAGAAAATTTCTTACAACCCATGACACAGACTCTGTCTCAGGAACAGAAAGATAACATTGAAAGACCATTAAGCGAGGACGAAATATGGAAAACACTCCTACAAATGGATGAGGATAAAACACCAGGTATAGATGGTCTCCCTAAAGAATTTTGGGAAACCATGTGGCCTGTTTTTGCATCAGATTTAATGGAATTTTTTGAGTCAATAAAAGAATCGGGTCGGATGGGGGAATTTGTAAGTCAAGGATTCTTACTTTCCTACATAAAAAAGGTGACAAAACAAACATCAGGAACTATAGACCAATCACGTTGCTTTCGGTTATCTATAAAATGTTAGCAAAAACATTAGCTAATCGTTTGATCCCAGTTATGACTGACATCATTCACCCTTCGCAGACAGGTTTTATTAATGGTAGACATATTCAAGACAATATTTTGCTTATTAACGAGATGGTGAAATTATCTAGACAGTCCAAGAACAAAGCAGCCTTTATCTTCATAGATTTTGAAAAAAACTATGACCATGTAGACTGACATTTTTGGGACGCTTGTCTAAAAAAAATAATTTTTTGTCCAAATTTTCAAAAATGGATTAGTATTCTTCATACTAATGCTACAACTAGAATTCAAGTAAATGGCCTCCTTTCTCCAGAAATTAAGTTACAAAGATCGGTGAGGCAAGGAAAGCCCCTGGCGCTTTTTCTTTTTGTGATTATAATGGAAGCATTAGGAGTCAACCTCAGGGCTAATAGTAATCTAAAACGTCTGCGTATATCAGGTATTCCAGAGGAGGCTATTCCAGTCTGCTCCATGTTCGCCGATGACCTTACGGTCATGGTAGAAGCCAGAAATGAAAATATGGTAGAAATTCAAAACATGATGGATAAATTCTCACAAGTCTCGGATATGGTGGTCAATTGGGGCAACAAAAATCTAGGGTGGTGGATTCATTCCGCTGGGGATAGGCCTCCGGAACATTCTAGAGTGAGATGGTTACCATTACAAGCTTCAGTTCGTATTCTTGGGGTGTCACTTACCGCTGTAGAGAAACCCAACTCTCATGATGATTGGGTGTCGAATCCGGCAATCGACAAAATGAACCAGTGGAAGAGCATTGATCATCAACAATGTTATTATGGCTTCTATTTGGTATAAATCAGCTCTATGGGCTATAAGTAATACAAGAACTAAACTCCTACAGAAACAGGTTACAACATTTCTATGGAGAGGAAATCATGAACAAGACAAGGTAATCCCTAGAGTTGCCTGGTGTTATTTAATCCAACCGAAATCCAGGGGGGGTCTAGGGATACTTGACCCCAATCTGCAATATCAAGCCCTTGCAATTCAATGGATGAAAAAATTAATCCTATCCAATGATAAGTCATGGAGGGCGATGGCTCTAGAACAGATTCGTAGACTTACCCCACTTTCAGGTGAGGACATACACCCGCTTTCATGGATTGAAGATCGCTTTTGGATAATCCCCAGGGCCAAGGTAGGGGGAAAGGGAGAAGGGGAAAGGGAGGAAGCAATGAGAGATCTGACACTAGATAATCTATGGGTAACCTTATTGAAAATATGGAGGCGCCTTCCATTACCGGACAGACCCTTCCCGACCAGATATGAGGAAATCCTTCGTCAACCACTTTTTTGTAATAGATGGATTACAGACCTTAATGGATGTATTTTCAACAGTTCTTTCCCACCCTGGTATCAGTGGGTCAAAAAGGGAGTTACACGTATTAAGGACATATGGGATTCAGGGAAAAAAGACTGGAAATCAGAGGATCAATTGAGGCAACATCTCAGTTATGCTCGTCACCTGAACACAAGCATGGACCAGATCATTTTCTCTATACCTCTTGCTTGGGTTGCATCCCTCAAGAGAAGGCCTCGGTTCAGGGAAGGGGACTGGGTAGTAGGGGTCCGAAGTAATGGGGATAAGACATTAGGACAAGTGGTCAATAGGACTCAACAGGGAGCTTTCGTGAGTCTGTGCAAAACAAATAGAGAATTCTTCTTGCTTCACTCTCCATCAGATCCTGTCTGTTTCTTTCCAGATTCAAAAATGTATCGAATCAGGGTCCTTTTTATTTCCTCCATTAAAGGATGGAGGGCGTTTCATCCGGAACTACCAATCCCGGAGCTTCCAATTGACCCTGATGAATGGGTCTGGCAAACCACTAAGAAAGGCCAGCCCAGAACATTACAAGGCCTGTTGGTAAAAGCAGCATATCGTTTAATGAGACCAAGAGTGGATATTTCGGCAATCCTCTGGGAAAGATGGGCCAGGCATCTGAATTTGGATATAAATACAATAAAGAATATATATATATATATTTTTTAAATCAGACAGCGTCCAACTAAATTTTCATCATTATAGTGGCAGATTGCTTATCGTTGTCTGCCCACAAATGACAAGATCATTGACCACTCTTCATTGGAACAAAAGGGCTTAGCCATACCTTGGTGCAAATCATGTGTTTCAAAGTTCCCTAGTGTGAAATGTAGGGAAACTATAGAACACATCTTTATGCAATGCCCTGGATCGGTTTTATTATGGAGAAGATGGGATTGTGTTTGGAGGAAACTTACTGGGCTGGAGTGGCCTTGGAACTGGAAAACCATTCTGTTAGGGCATTGGGTTCCACAAGGTGTTACACTGACAACTTTTCAATCAAACCTTTTTGAGATTGGAAGGAAAGCAGTGATTTGGGTCCTATGGTATAAGAGATGTGTGTTAGAAAGGGAAAATGTAATACTGGAAGGACCGGAAATTTCTGATCACATTGTTCAGTTTATCCAAACAGAAATCAGATCTCAATGGGAAACGCTGAAATCTAAATTATACAAAACACAAAGAAAAAAAGGATGTTCAATTTTATATTCAGGAATTTGTATTGGACTGGCTGGGGGGTGCAGGAGAAAGGAGTCTAGGAGAAGTGAAGTGGCCGGGGTAGAAGGGATGGAGGTCCCCTTTAAAACGGACTTTCAGCTCTGCTTCAAGACATGGTTTTCATTGGAACCAGGAGACTTTCTCAGGGATCCCAGAGAATTTGCAGATCCTTTTCCCCCATCACATCTAGCATTGGTAGAAGTACTGTGATTAGCATTGTTTGTGGATAATTGCTGCTTGATAGGTCAGGCTAAATCTGGCGGCTTTTTAAAAGCTGAAGAGGCAGAATTTTTCCTCATTGTGTCTGCACAGGTTTGCTGTACATTTCGGGTCCCTTTGGGTCTCTTTAAAAGCGAAACTGGGTAAGGCTCCCAGACATTTTCTAGCCCCCCCCCAGCCCCCCCCCTAGCCCTGGCGGAAAGACTGGTATGAGCGTCATCAGTGTCATCAACGCTTCATCCGGGCAGCAATGGAACATCATCAGGACATTGCTTGAGCTTATTCAGAAGCATCACTCCAGCACCATTCTCAACGACTCTCAAGGAAAAAGGGGGAGGGGAGGACTGTAATGTTAGGGTCCCGGTGTCCCCCGGGCCTCTAGCAGCGGCAGTCCTCCCCTGGTCTAACTTCTGGCCCTGCTCAGCAGGGGCTAGACTTGTATGCGATTCATACCGTAAATTTGTTTTGGTAGGTTCTTGGTATGCCATGATCTATAATAGGCAGCCCTGCAGGAGAGCAATTCAATCGGTGTGTACCAAGAATAACGACAATGTTCAGGGAAGCTGGACCTGTTTTCCAGCAGGCGCCGCTCCCCGCCAAGAGATGGAGCCTGCTGAGAATGCTAGGAGTGCCTGCTCTTATCCGTACCTCTAGTATCCACTCGGGTGTTTCAAAAAAAAAAAAAAAAAAAAGAGGAAGCTCCTTAGGAACCTACGAGGAGATCTTACTAGCCTCGTGCGGTGGCCAGGGGCCAAGTCCCACCAGCCGCGTTGAGTTTCCTCAACGCCCGAATCTGGACATGTTGGTGGAGATGTGCAGAAAAGCGCCTTTGGTATCCTCAGCCGCACATCTCCACGAACACGTCCAGATTCGGACGTTGAGGAAACTCAACGCTGCTGGTGGGACTTGGCCCCAGGCAATGGAGCAGTGGAGGGTCATGTGCTTGATTGGAGCGAAGAGTGCGAGAACGGCCACGTCCCAGTGGTGTGGTGTGTGATGCGAATGAGTGCGAAATTTCAAATTACAGTGTTGCAAGGGGGCGGGTGGCTGGATATCATGCTACTACTAGTATGGTTTCCCTACGAAAAATGCACTGTCATGGCTGTCGAATTTAAGCCACCAGTACTTCCAGGAGGGGCGACCGAAAAGAAGCCACAACGTGCTGGGATGAACGGGCCTGGGGCGCTGGTACAAGTTCATAAAGTGGAAAGGTCGCGGCTTCATTTTTTTTGGCTGGCCGTTAACGAGCCGCGACTTTCGGAAGTACTGGTGGTTTAAAAAGACTTGGCTCTTGTGGCTCAGTGTGCCGGTTCAATTCCCCAGGCACGCACGGGTGGATATAAGGCCATAAACTATGGATTCAGAACCACAGCATAACTGCAGTATCTCCTAATCAGTGCAAGTGGAACACTTCGGCCCTCATCTCATCTGGATTCGAGCTCCGAAGGAAAATTAATGCGGAAAGTGATTCACCACCTGGCAGCTTTAGTTTTTTTGCTGGCATCAATGGTTTTTTGGTGATCGTGCAGCTTTGGTGATCGTGCCGCATCCACCAACTTTACAAAATTCATTGGAGAGTTGTCAATGCGATTCCTTTGTGTGTGTGTGTGTGTGTGTGTGTGTGCGTGTGTGTGTGTGTGTGTGTGTGTGTGTG
>BFEA01000373.1:738255-752164 GCA_003427395.1 Chara braunii
GTGTGTGTGTGTGTGTGTGTGTGTGTGTGTGTGTGTTTGTGTGTGTGTGTGTGTCCTCAGGGGCCCATGTGAAGTGGAACCTGCCTTGCCCCAGGATACAGGTTCCACGTACCCCTTTAATTTTTCAAATCAACAGACGGCCAGAAACAAAAAATCTGTAAAGATTCTTCATTTCTAGCTGTCCATCAATGAAAAGATCACAGGGCAGAAATGGGATCGAAAAACCGCCGGGGGTAACAGCAACCTTGTCCGGGGGGCACCCACCCCCACCAGCTGCCGTGTGTCGTTTTTCTCTTGCAAGAGGGGGGGAGGGGGGGCGAGGGAGGGGTGCGAGGGAAAACTGATCTATTGGTGGGGAGCTACACCTGCTGGAAAGCGGGTCCAGCGCCCCCTGAGATATAATGTTCAGAGAATGAATCAGCACTTGCTTGGAACCGGGCCCAACGTCCCTTATGATGCTACTGAAGAGTATGAAGATGCGACTGATGAGGATGCTGATGATGACGTTAATCCAAGGTATTTCAGAGGAAAACTGTAGGCTATATTTGCCTTCACAATCTTTGAACCAGCCCAGTCCTAGGAAACGAACTTGGGGTGAGGGACTGCATGTGCCTCTTCACCTTGAGTAGGCTCCAGAAGGGCATGACAACCTAGCACTAGTCCCCCTTTAGATTAACCAGGTTAAAACACCAGTACTTGGGCGACGCCTTAGCGTTAACGCTACGAGAATTTTGCTACCGGCGGGCCGTCGATAAATCGTATCGGCAGCCCGCGCCGCTTCAAAAAAGGTGCGGCGGGCGCGGCGCGCAGTGCCCAAGTACTGGTGGTTTAAGATCTTACACTCTTACCCTCATTCAAATCATATCCATACCACACCGTGGGAACTAAACAAGAATGGGCTGGAGGAAAGAGATCCGGGAAGTCTGCCAGAGGTCTCAAGGGGATTGAAGGATCAACCGTGGTCCAATCTTTGAAGCCAAGCGATAATTCCTTCGCAGCTTCTCTTGAAAGGCGGGGCCTATTTTTCTTTTCTTTTCTTTTTCTTCTTGTTGAAACAGGGGGGGGAGGGGGGGGGGAGGAACAGAAACTTATGATTTCTCCGAGCGGACGGTTAGCCACCACGCCAAGAAATCCAAGAAACAGTTAGGAATTAGTGTGGGCGGGAATTTTAATTTTTGCATGATGATATACGCGTGCGGCGGATTTTCAAAATTTTGCACGCGACGTAAACCCATTCCCTCGCTTTGCATCTCCGCGCCATCTTCCCTTCTTGCTACGCGCTCCTTTTCTTGCATGCCTCTTCGTCTTCCCGCGAGCGATTGGCAGTGTAGTTGGGATGGTCAGATCAATGTGGTGAAAGCGGAAAGCGCGCACCACTTGAACGACCACCCCAATCACACGGAACGTTCGAATCGCCTCCTTCGATCCTCCTGGAACCTTGGCCCTTCTTCTCTCCTGCTCATCTACACCCCTTGCTACCCGCACCTTGCGCTGGCAACCCACCACGTTCCTCGCTATAAATTCTCGCAGCCCCTTCCTCTCCTCCTCTTTCATCTCGGCTGCAATGCTCCGCGAGCTATGCGCGAGGGCCACAGCGTCGAACAGGCTTCACATGCCCAAGGACGGGCGGAGTGACGGCGTGGGACGGGCTTAGCGATAGACTTGGGGTAAGATGACGAAGCGGTGGTGGAGATCGGATGCTGCCAGCGGCAGGGCCTTGTGGCTATGGTTGGTGGAAATTCGGATTGATTGGGAGCTGTGCCTGAAGGAGGCGAGTTGAGTGTGAAATTTTGAATAGTGAGGGACTCGCTTTTATCTCCATTGCTGCTTTGTCCAAATGTGATGTGCACAAGGTCCCGAAGTATGGGTATTCTGTTGTATGCATGTTGTGGTAAGATAGTCTATGAATGTTGAATGTCTCACTATCCAAGATAGCTGGATGAGTAGATGTGTGGGCGCTTACAGGCACACTTTTGGGGGATGCGGGATGCAACCGTCTGCATGGATGCATTAGTGTGTTAGATCTCCCTCCCTTCCCCGACCCCCTTCCGATCCCGACGCCGTGTGTATGCGCAGGATCGACGCTAAACTCTTCCCTTTCTCTCTCCCTTCGTGCGCGCAGGAGATCCGGGGAAATTGGGTTGGCGTCACCCCACGATTTACACTCGATAAACCGGGGAGATCAATCGTCTGTGTCCCCACGACGCGGCTGATATCTCCGCGACTCGAACAAAGGTCACCTTCATCCTATTAACTCAACAACGATCACGACCCCGGATCCTTGAACCAGCGTTCAGGTTGACGCAGAGAGAGAAAGAGAGAAAGTAAGTCACGTTCTATTGATCTTTGCATGGAGCCAGCATTCGTCTCGATGGACGCGAGCGCGGACCCTTGCCCGTGCTCAACCTTCGTATCGGTCCATCACAGCGTGCTACCGTCCTTCCTGATCGAAGACGACGATAACGTGTACTGTGACGTGGAAATGCGGAGCACTCCTGGACGAACCAAGCAGATTCATTTGTCTAACCCCGCTAGGACCTGCCACATAGAAGGGAGTGGGTTTGTGGTGATTGATCGCTTCTCTTCCCCACCCCTGATACTGCCCTACACCGATCTGATAGTGTTGCCCTGGTCCGCGGCCCACACCAAGTGGCGGCCTCGGTTTAACTGCCGCTCGAGGTGCGGCTCGATTCCCAGAACTCTCCCACAACGCGGGCATGCTCCCGACTAACTTTCAAACTTCGGNAGGTGCGGCTCGATTCCCAGAACTCTCCCACAACGCGGGCATGCTCCCGACTAACTTTCAAACTTCGGTTCCCTCCGCCCAACCGACACTTGGTGACACCGTGCTAGGACGCCCGCGCGGGCCCGACGAATCTGACACCGAGGCCTGAAAATTCCATATTCTCGAGCTTCCACCACCAAGTTCGCACGAACCTGGCGCAAAAGGGAAGCGGTAAATTCTGCTTCCTTGTCCTTTTCTTTTCCTTTTCAGGTTTTGTTGATGGTCGACTTAGTAGCGCGTCGCTTTCCATCTCCTCGGTGAGCGTAAGTTTTTGAAAACAGGACAGAGCGGGTCGCTTAGGAATAATCTATCTCTCCATCCCTTGTATCTTTTGCCATTAACGACGGCCCAAGTTCAAGGAACGCCTTGGTACGAAACAAGAATCCCCCGTTCCGCCCGGGCGATTCAACCTCACCGGCAAAAGATCATCGACCACACCCCCATTTTACTTTGATCGTCAATCGCAGGTATGGGACAACTCGCGGGGAACCCCCTGCGCATCACAAGTTTTGATTAAATTGTTGAATGTGATGTAAAATCTCCTTTCTGGTTGAAAAATACATTATTTTGCTTTTGACATGATCCCAATTTAATTTAGTAGTAATTGTTGTTTTGTTTGTTATTTAATAAAATGAATAAATTATCGGTCATCCAACCGTGCTCCTTCAAGTTCATAGGTACATCTCCTCATCCATATTGCTCACATGCCCTCCTCCCAGCCAAAAAAAGATTTTAGGTAAAATCATCAAACTTGTTCGGGCTCCAAGACTCACGTAGGAGTGCCCTTCACTCCCGTGGCCATGGCTGAGATGTTTCTAGAAGATTTCAAATCTTGTCACACCATCGCCATAACCAAATATCACTTGGACATTGAAGAAAAATATGCTCAATGGTTTTCGGGATGAGCTTTGATGGGAATTCAGATTTACAAAACCTACACCATGGCAAAGCTAGACCTCTTTGTTCTAGTCGGGATCTGTCTATGATCCAGCCATTCGTTGGCAGACACCGATGGGCAATTTGCCATAGCAAGGATGCCACCTTAGCTGGTTTGGATCTAATGGACTGGAACCATTTGACCGAGCAAAAAACGTCCTTATTCACATTTAACTGCTTAATGTTAACTTTTGACCGAAGCATACTATAGGAAGATTTAAAATTCAGTGTGTGAAGGGATATAGAGCTAGTATGGTGATGGCGCCACTCCTGAATTCACCATTTTTGGGAGCGGTGTGGCAAGGCCCATACTTGCACTATGACTTTTTCGGCCTCAAAATACATTCGAACTGAAAATTTTGTATGTTACAGCATCGGGACAATTACCTTTGCCACATGCATTCGCGGTAACGACTTCAAAAACACACGCACAGAGAGAGAGAGAGAGAGAGAGAGAGAGAGAGAGAGAGAGAGAGAGAGAGAGAGAGAGAGAGAGAGAGAGAGAGAGAGAGAGAGAGAGAGAGAGANAGAGAGAGAGAGAGAGAGAGAGAGAGAGAGAGAGAGAGAGAGAGAGAGAGAGAGAGAGAGAGAGAAAGAAACTCCACACAACAACAGTCCGTTTGAATTCGAACGGCTACAAGTTCCAACTTTGCGGGTTTCGAAATTCACGCTAGTTCGAAGAGGACCACGGCCCCTGGGCAGACCCTTGACCACATGCCCTATTCTCACTGTCCGAGGCCTGCGCTAGGGGCTGTACTGGGCCCTCCCACATGAGTGATTAGATTGCAGTTTCAACTTTCAAACTCCGCGATGTGATTTTTCTACAAAGCGGAGTTTCAACTGCATTAAATTTTAACCTTCCGGTCTGACTGAACTACAGAAACCGTGTTTGGAATCCATTTCCAAACTTTAACCCAGACCACTTCCTAGTTTCTTTTTTTTGTTTTCCTTGTAAATTCTATACTCTTACTCAAGTGTATGTCGGGTCTCGGGTAATGCTCTGGCGAGACCTGATTGCCCTGTGTTCGAAAAAAGGGCGGGGACAAGGGGCGGGCCCAACAAAAACGTGAGGGCGTGTTTTTTGTTGTTTTTGCGCACGTCACGCCCTGTCATTTCATGTGGTGGTCTTTCTTCTTGGTCGTTTTCGCGTCCAATTTGCTTTTGCTTCTTGTGGTCCTATTTTTTTTTTTTTTTCATTTACATGTCCGATTCCATTTCAGTTCCTACGACCGATCTCCTCCTTTCAATTCTCGTTGTTTGAACTGAGGCTAGGTCTGCCACATGTTGGAATACAGATACACACGGCCTCACTCCACTACCGACCAGATATACAAAAGGGAAAAAACATGGTCGCGTATCTCCCAGCGTTGTGGTGGCAGATTCGTTTTCGAACAGGGCCTCGCTTCACCACTAATCACATGCACAAAGGGCAAAAAATATGACAGTGTGTTTTTTCTTTGGGGGGTAGTTAGGGCGCAGTCATGATTTCAGTTCTCAATCCAGTTCAAGCATCCCTCTAATAAAACACACCCTCACCCGACTCTAAAGATGGGTTGTATACATTCATGATTTTCCTCGATTTCACACAACATTCGCGAATCGTGACTGGAACGCATTTTCAAACTGAAATTGTGATAGTGCCCTAGTTTTCTCTTTTATTATCTCTTTTTGGAAAAACTACGAGGAAGTCACATAAACGAGTTATAATTGCTTTACGGGCCAAGATACAGTTCCGAATCGTAGTTCGGGCAATGAATATAACCCTACTTTTTGGCCAGGTAGGGTGCCTGAAGTGCAATTACAAACTGTATCTTGCCCCACAGTGCAATTATAACTCGTTTTTGTGACTCTACTGAAGCTACCCCTACACTGCCAGTGTATCTTCCCATGTTTTAAGGTAGAAGATCTTTAATTTTCTTTCATAAGAACCACATGCTTCATTACTTGCTAAAACATATGGCGGTGTATCTTTCCATATTCCAGTAACAGCGATTTCGTCAAAACGGACATTTTATATTTTTTGAATGAAATTGAAATTGTCATTTTCATGGTGACTTTGAGTGCAACATTCCTCCCTGAAGGTCGTAGTAATTCAAGATAAATGTTGATATGTATAATCATATTATTGACTTAATTAGGTTTCGTAAGGTAATTGATACAGGAATAGGATAGCAAAAAAAAGACAAGAGTAGATATCCCATGAACAAAGACATAGCTTCGTCCTCAGTTTGATATAAAGTACAAAACAGAATTAAATGTACCCGGGGTGTATCATCTCATTTCCGAACTACGTGGGGAATCGCTCCGCTGCTTGTCACTGACTGATGTGTCTTTCCATGTTCGAAAGGAAGATTCATCCTAATATGGGGGTGTATTTACCCACATTCTAACAGAAGATTAGTTTACAAACTGCACAGGGCCTCACTCCACTGCTTGCCTCGCGCACAAAATACCACAGGGCTGGAGGACGATGAAAGACCCAAAATATGGCGTGCATCTTCCTGAGTTCTTGATGAAGACTTAGAAAAAGAAAAAAAAACAGACCTACATTAAAACTACATAGGGTGTCCCTTTGGTACTCACCACACACACACAAAACCAAAGTTGCTCTCTGGTCGTGGCACGGAACACACTGTCCCTGTCCCCCCCCCCCCCCCCCCCCCCCCCCCCCCCCCCCCCTCTTGGTCCCAGCTGCGCCCGCGACCGACATCCACTTGTCTATACTCTTTATAAAGGATAAGTCGGGTATCGAATAACGCTCCCACGAGGCCGGCTACCACTGTTGGGAAAACGAATGGGGCAGGGGTCAGGCCCAAAGAAATCCTGCGTCATTTCGTGTTGTCGGCTTGCACAGCGCCTGGCAGTATTTTGGTTGGGGTGGCTTCGGTTCATCCAGGCACTCGCAGCGGGCATCCACACGTCTATACTCTTTATAAAGGATAAGCCGGGTCTCGCATAATGCTCCCATGAGGCTCGACTACCAGTGTTGGAAAAACGGGCGGGGCAGGGGTCAGACCCAAGGAAATCTCACGTTATTTCGTGTTGTTGGCTTGCACAGCGACTTGCAGTTTTTTTGTTGGGGTGACTTCCGTTCATCCAGACGCTTTTTTTTTGTTTGGGTCAGTTTTTTTCCTTTCTACGGCGTTTCTTTTTTCACTGTTTTTTTTTCCCGCCCCCTTGCTACGTCGATTCGTGCACGATAAATCACTAACTCTCTTTCATTGAGGGCTGCCTTCGTTTCACTCTGTCTATCGCGGCCTGTTTCAATACAAGTACATAGTAGGTTGTGATTCAAACGTGAAGGAAATACGAAACGGGAAGGCCCATGCGACGACAAAAGGATAAGCCCATGGGGCTGTTTCAATACAAGTACATAGCAGGCTGCAACAAAAAACCTTTCTGCAAGGCTGAGGTCGTGCACTAGCGGTTTAAGATTAGAATGACGCAAACAAGATTAGCATGGATCCTGCCTGCACAAGGATGACACACATAAATTGAGATATGGTCCAAATTTTTGACTACAGGCGAGTCACAAAACTGAGTTATAGTTGCAGTATGGGCCAAGAAACAGTTTGCAATTGTAGCTCGGACAATGTATGCAACCCAACTTTCTGGCCAGGTAGGGTGCCCAAAGTGTAATTGCAAACTGTATTTTGGCCCATAGTGCAATTATAACTCGTTTTTGTGACCCCCGCGTAGTTATCCCCCCCAAAAAAAGAACACGAAAAGATACACTGCCATATTTTTTGTCGTTTGTGCATGCAGTGATTAGTGGAGCGAGGCCCAACAACACTCTCAGTCATGGATCTTTCCACGTTGCAGCGGAAGATCCATTTTCAGCAGCGCATCTGGCATGCATGAGGGTATTTCGTGCTCGCTCCACTATTCACGAAGGGCCTCGCCACACCAATGTCGAAACTGCATTTTTCAACATTTTTTCTTCGCCACATAGACTATCGAAGAAAAAATGTCGAAAACACTTCGACATCTGTCAGAGAAGTGGTTTGAGAATGCAGCATGTCGAGTTTCAACATCTCTGAAGGGAGGTTGTGAAGGATGTATGGATTTTAACACCTGCCAGGGTCGGGGTACTATCGCTGCCTCAACATCCGATGTCTTCGTCTTCTTCTTCTTCTTCCCTTTTTTTAACAATGAAACTTTGCTTATCGCGGGTCTTCGACATACAGTGTCGCGAAGACAGCCTTTGTGTGGAAATCGTGAATGTTGAAAACGGTATGACACCGGGCGAATATTTCACAGTTTTGACACTGGTGCGGCGAGGCCCCAAACGTGCAAAATGAGAATGAATATTCTGCTACAACATGGAGCGATACTCGACTGTAATTCTTGTTTTTTTTTTCACATTGTGAGTTCCGGAGCAACAAGACTCGAAAGAATGCCCGATAGCCCCACTACTCACCATATGCACAAAGGACAAACATTATAGTGGTGTATCTTCCCAAGTTTTAATGAAAGATTTAGTCTCATTTTGCACTTTGGGTGAGTAGTGGAGCAAGGTCTATAGTTGGGTGGTCAAAAATTAGAAAAAAAATAAAAATAAAAAAAAAAATGAATCTTCCTGTAGAACACAGTCAGATGCACCACCATGTTGTTTGTGTTTTATGCAGTAGTGGAGCCATGCTCTATGTTCCAACCCACAGTGTGAGATACAAAATGAAAAGTGTTTATGGACGTTACATATCATAGTATGAAATAGTTCACTTCACTGCGTCACACTGTTGTGCTCTACCCTTCTGTCCAATAATGCTTAGGTAAAAGAGGAACAATTGTTTTCAATTGTTACTTTTATCCTACTTTTTATTCCTTGTTACCGTGAAGCTATTTACATTGTCGTTTCTAAGTTACCGTTTGACAAACAATTCCCCAAGGCAAGTCAAAACAACTCCTACGCCCCCGCTTGTGCTTCCTACATTTCTCAAGTACCCACAATACAATTTTTATTTTTAAAATTTTGGTACCCATAGTACGAAAAAGAAAAGAAAAAATCATAAATTGATTTTTTTTTTCAGAACAAAACATTTTCACGGGGGTTCAGCAAGCCCTGCAACTATACTTTAACCCCCCCCTCTCTGCTCCCGTGGTGCTAGAGCTGACTAGTATCACGTTTCTGCTAAAACAAAATTCGGTTTTTCTTCGTCTCCCACCGAAACTTTCTTTAGCTGCTAGTCCTCATCCTCCACCCAGCTTTCTCCTTTTCTTCCCCAATCAATAATTTTCTAGGTCATATCTTTCCACAATACCGAATCTTTTTTTTTGCCATCCTTTTCATCCCTGCTTTAAAGTTTTCCCAGGGGTAGCCAAGCATCCCGAGTTCCTTCACAAAAGTGAGCAAGCTCCACCAAGTCATGAACTTAGTGTTTGAGTTATCCACGATCCGAGATATCGTATTTGCCACAGTCACAAACTTTTGTATCGTTGGAGAAAAAAAATGAAAACTTCTTATTGTTTTATACATGCCCGTTTGTCCATTCCAAATATTTTCAATGTTTTTCAACTTGTGCATGTTGTGTATGAATGTCGGTGAATCAGTAACTATCAATGATGTTTCCAAAAATTCTAGCAGACCACAACTTTTGTATGTTATTTCAAAACCAAGTCTTGATGCTAACAACTCAGAATTTTATCCAGAACGTCGTGCAACTTGTCTTCACCTCCTTGTTTACACCACCCAAGCAGAAGTAACTCATCAATGAAGTGGTTCCCTTCGATATACCTCGCATTTGTTCTCAGTGCTTTTATGAACTGTTGCCCAGTGAATATGCACAGTGTGTTTGCCAATGGAGGGTTTGCTCGCCCAACCATAGGAATTCTGGTCGTTTGCTTGAGTAGTTGATTCATTGAATAAAAATATGTATTGTCCAATTGAAACTTTATTAGTTCCATCAGCTCATTCAACTATATCGATTTCCACCCACTTCCCCCATGGGACTTTTCCAGTGTTGTTTTTTTCCCTTTCGTTTGCAGTTTGATCCAATCATGCCTCTAGACTTTAAAGTACAGCAACAACCATTCCACAACTTTCAAGATTTCTTGATACGATAATTTCATAAACATTTATTTCACGCCATACGTCCTGACAACTATTTTACAATCGCCCCCTTTTGTTTGATTTGCTTTCTCATTCACAATTATCAAATCCCTCTTCAATTGCTTTGCCCAATGGATATTAAAATGTATGGTCCTTAACCTCTTTATGAGGTAATTCGGACTTTGGGCTAGGTAGTCCATCGTTGTCTTCGCAATATTAAAAAATGATGGTACAATTGGTCTTTTCTTGCTTATGTCCTAGTCTTATGATAATACATAAGCTTGTTGCAACTTGCAATCTCCCTTTGCAATTCCATTTTGCAACTATGTACAATTTTTTTCTTTATATTAACATTTTAAGGCCCTCAAAATCGGATTCGTCCTTCTTTGAGTAACTCACATTCTCATTGTACTTCATGCGCATAGCTTTTTTGTGCATGATTGGACATTCGAGAAGAGTGGTCCCAAAGTTTTGGTCCAACGAAGAAAAAAATAGTCTTGCAAAGACATGTCCAATCCCTAGAACATACTCTGTTTTTAGGCAATCATCCAGAGGGGTGGTACCAATCAAACGTTATCCTCTCCCCTTGATGCAAAAGTACTCCGTCATGACCATACAACCCATCTTCTTAAAAGGTTCAAGAGCAGAGTTGCGGGCTTGAATGACTTCCTGCCAAGTGTAAAGTTCCATAGGGTATGGGATATTCTTTGAGTTCAAAACAAAGTCACGAATTACATATATCTCACTTAGTCAGACTTGAACATGTCCGTCATTTCGGGGCAAGTCAAATGCCTCGCAAGTGCAAGGCCAACCACTCCCTCTTGCGAAACGTTCGTGGTTATGCAACAACTCACCAACAGACTTAGGTCTCTGCCAGACGAGTCACATTCTGCCAACCAACAAGTCAGTCAAGCTTACCTGTTGAATTCAAACATGCAATCACGTCTTGAACAAAACCTGTAATTTCTCTTTACTGATTGTATCATAGTATGGCAACTTGACAATGATCCTGTGTCTGAGATTAACACCAATCACCTTCTTAATCACTATAGTCAATATACCACGGGTGTTTTGCCTACCTCTGACCGTGCTTAATAATTTAATGCTAGCGTTCAAATCTAATAATTCACATAGATTTTTTTTATAAAATCCCTTTCTCTTCCATGGTGCCCTCAAGATGATGATTACTTCCGTCGTAGCCAATTCAAATTTATTTTTAGTCTTCTTCAAATCAGTAACCACCCATTCACATGCTACTTGAATTATGTCCTTAGCATCCGTAAGCAAAATTTTCTTCTCTTAAATTTGCACAGTACTAAACCCATAAATCAGCTTAATCAAACCTCATGCACTCAACCAATGTTTGCCTTCCTTATTCTTAATTTTCAATGTCTGCTTTTTTTTTTCGCCTTCAGTATTTTTAGATGACTTGGTTTTCCCTTATATCCGAGTTCCTCACAATCAAACAGTATAACCTTTCTGTCCCAAGCACTCATATATCCGTCTTCCTTTTTTCTCACCGGCTTCCTCCTTGTTAGCTTCTTCTTCGCTTTCTTTGTGTTTAGTCATGGGTTCATACATCCAATGATTAAGCTTTTCATACTACGTAGAGAAGACTTACTACCAAACCAGATGGGCAATGCAACATAATTGTTAACCCCAACTTTCTTCAATCAACTGTGCACTTTCTGCTTAGGAGCAATTCTCACAAAACTGATGTGCTCATGCCATCCGGATTGCAGCTTCCTCTTTGTCTTTCCAACATATTTGAGTTTATAGAAAGGTGACATTAGTATATATATACAACATTCCCCAAAAAATAATATTTTTTTTCCTAAATTATTCAGGTTCTTTCAAAATTACAGGTAATTATTTCCCCATTTTATTTCCTCTTTGAGACACAAGGCAAGTACAAGTAGTGTCAGTGTGTTAGTACGCAACCAACCTCTCTCTCAATTTCATTCTCCTACTTCTCAATTGTCATCACCAATCTCTTGCATGTTCTCAGAATAGAGCGCTTAGTGACATTCATAAGTTTCCTGTCACGTACTTGTCCGAGTCATGTTCAAATTCTGAGTTGCTTTCTTCCTTGTCGTCTTCTGCCTCGGTGCTCTCTGCCTGTTTTCTTTCTGGCTCCATTGGTTGTCTAACCTTTATAAATGTCTCGAAGTCTAACCTGGTAAGTTTTCACACAACACCTTTTAATCTTTCCTTTTATACGCAATGTTGTTGTTCTTGCAGAGTGTCTGTACTTCTGTATAGTGCATCGAGTCATAGTAAATGACCCTATCTTTGAAGTATTGTTCCAGGGACTCTTCGTCACTCTCGTTTTCTCTATCCTTCTCCTTTTTAAAAATTTTCCCTATGTCATAAGTAGTCTCTTTTTACTCCCCACTAGTTTGCCCCTTGTCCAGGCTGTCATTCTCCTTACCTGTGTTTTTTTTACTGTGGCTTCAAGCCTATTGTGCAAATTTTGTAGTACCGCATCCTCATCTTTGCTATCTTCATCAGATGAGACTACGACTTGTGCAACGTTACTGGTCATTTCCCCCTTTCTCAGGTGGCGAGATTGCGACCTCACCTCACTGTTTTTTTGCCTGACCGGCGAGACAACATCTCTCTTTCTTTTTTCGCTGCTCGATCCTTCCCGCAGTTCCCTTAATTGTTTTTCTGCCCTCAACAATCTCAGTTTTTTTTTTTTTTTAACAAATTTTATTTTTAGACGTGCTCCAATCTATTCCTAGGGAGCAACACGTGCTAGGAATCGGGCCCAGCGTGCCATATGAAGACATGTAAAAAACAATTTATGAACAAATTGAAATACCGGGCCCATTACCTGGTTTCGACTTAAGAGTATCCTCCAAGATCGTGAACAAGCTACTGAACTTCGGGATAGATGATGAGAAAACTACGAATCTTTTATTACGATCGCCAAACACCTCCTGAAATCTACAATAATTTTTCGAACACTCAAGTATCTAAGGGATTTCCAACAGATCATAACAAAAGTCACAAAAACTGACTTTTTCTCTAACAAACTCATCCAGGTCTCACGCCCCCTATCTGCTAGGTTACATAGAGACGCGACTCACTCCATCTCCGGCCAGCGCCGTCCTGTGTCAGCAACCCCTAGCTGTCCCTTTGGATGCCCTCGCATAGCATCCCCAGATCTCTCTACAAGGCCTCATGCCCTCACCTTCGCCAAGTTACAGGGCAAACACCCCGAATGACTTCATTAGTGCGCCCAAAGGGGAATCAGCTCCGCCAGATCACCATCGATCCCTCAATTTCGACTTTTTTCTACCTCCTCCAGTTTTTCTGTGAGGATCTTTATGGAGTTCCCAATATTTTCTGCAACCCACCTCTTCATATCGTCCTCCTTCCCATCGTCTATCACCTTCCCTTTCCTTCTGTCTTTTGTTTTCCCAGCTTGCTTCGCAACTCCTTCTTTTACTCTACTCTTTTCTTTTTCACTCCCTCTCCCCTGCTCCTTCAGCCTGTCACTTTCTTCCCAATCTTTCTTCCTTGCTTCCTCCACTGCTTCTTTGAACTTCAGCTTGTCAATGAATTCTGCATGTTCTCTGGTAAAAAATGCTCGAGGCTGATAATTACCACCGTTTCCCCGCCCGGATCCTTGTTTGTACTGCGCAGCTCCCGCCGCCGGTGGTACCGTTTGTCCAGCCTGAGGATAGCCCCAGGGAGCTGCTGGGATCGGCGGTGCAAAGGTCTGCTGTATAGGTGAAAACCCAAAGGGAGGTGGAGGAGCAGTAAAGGGTTGCTGGTATGCATTGGCCAGTAGTTGGTAGGGAGGGATGGGTGGTTGGCCAGGTTGCTGCGCCTGAGGAGAGGGGTTCTCCATCCAATATCTCCCGCAGTTCGACCAAGCCGCCTCCCCCTGCCTCTACCGTACGCACGCATGCGTCACCACTCCCGACGTACCGCCACGTGGACCAAACCCGTTCCTTTGCTTCCTCTAAACGACCCGAATTTCCAATACGAGCTCACCATACGTTCAGCTGCTACGTATCAATCAGTAACTGACAATTCGAAACTAGACGACTTCAGATGAGTTTTCTGAACGTACTCGTTATGGGACACTGGCCCGGTTCCCAGTTTGTGCCAAGAAAAAAAAAAAAAAA
>BFEA01000373.1:781506-795776 GCA_003427395.1 Chara braunii
GAGGATTGCAAAAAAAAAAAAAAAAAAAAAAAAGGTCAGGGGCTGACCAGTCTCTGAACAGGCCCTCAAGAGTGCCATAATGCGGGAGCAACCTCTTCTTTTTCTTTTGGGGTAACTAGGACGTAGCCACGAAAGCAGAGTTCTAAATGCATTTTTGGAGTCCAGTCCGGCCAGAAGCTTCTCTATGATGTAAGGGATGCCAGACCCATTTTCCGGCTTGTATAATCCAAAAGCAGCCGTCGTATGAAGCAGGCCGGAGAGCCTGGATCATACGACACTGGCTGCCAGTGTTTTATTAAAAAAAAAAAAAAAAAAAAGAATTTTGCAATGCAGTCAAAACTCCATTTTGCAGAAAAGTGGCACGGCGGACTTTGTAACTGCAGTCCAGCCAGACAGGTGGCCGGTTTTTATTTTTTTTTAATATTTTGCGTGGCCGAGGCATCTCGACCGTGGCCCAGCCACGCAACAAGATGCTCTTTTTTTGGGGGGGAAACTACGCCGGAGTCACAAAAATTAGGACCTGGATAGACCCTCCTTGGAAAATCCTCAGGAATTAGGATGAAGTTCTTGGAAAATTTTCCAGTTTTCGGCGGCGGCGTTACACCGCGTCCTAATTCAATGGGTCCCAAGGAAAACCCTTGGAGGTCTCCAGCAGCCAATTTCATACACAGACACGTGGCCGCGGAGGTGGATGTCCGTCATCATGCTGGGATGTCCGTGCGTCCTCAAGCGTGGTCCAGTGGCGGCGGCGGCGAGGCCTACCAGGCTGACTTAAAAAAAGGGTGCCAACATCCCCGTTCCAATATCAAATTTTGAACCCTCCGTTGTGACACATTCGTGCGTGAGGCGTCCTGGCAGCTGGACTGGAGACTGGGGAGAAACGTCTGTGCGGAGGACTGATGGCAGGCATGGCTTAAAAGGAGGGCATTGGAACGTTGGGTGACGTAGCATGTATGCGTAATGGTTCTCTACTGCGACGTCGCCTTCGTGTTCCGCATGCTCTCCAGGCCGTCGCAGCTTAGCTCGAACGTAACACTTCCGTGAAACGTGGAGAGTGCGAGCGCAGTCCCCATCAACGTGCAGAAGGTGCAGCGAGGGCGCCGGCGGGCGAACGAGTGGTGGGTGCTTGCGCATTGCAAGTCCTGATGATGGAACGAGAGCTCCCGGGTGGTGCGAAGGCATTAACGGCATTGGACAGAAACACGGTGCTCACAGCTGAGTCAGTCGTCGCCATGTGTTATCTCATTGAGAGAACGACAACTCGCATGAGGATGAGATTGTTCGTTTGCAGGCAGAGGCAGCTGATGCAACAAGTAATGGATGCACCTGATTGTGTGTCGTTATTGGAATCCATTGTGCAATTATGCTGCGCCATGGCATCGGGTGTGATCCCTTGGGCGATGCCGAGATGGTGGATGAGGAGAAGGATGAGAGGAACATGCAAGGATCTCCGACAGGTTGACGACGCGGTGGAGGGCTACTACAAGGAGAAGCTGTGGAGTGGAGTAGTCAATGGCGCGCGTTGGCTGTCTGCTGGAGGTTTCCCGCTTGTCCATCGTCGTATTCCTCACCGTTCGTCGTTTCTGTCTCCTGCCAGGACCCTGCACAACGACGCACACGTGGAGCAACACGACAAGGAGCAGGAGAAGAGTGGCCAGCAGTACGAGCGGAAACCGTCGGAGGACGTCTGCCACGAATCGCAGCATGTGAGGCGTGTACCAAACAAAGCTTGCATCAATGTGCCCGACAATAGCCGACAAAACACGCTAGGCAGATGCTTGCAATCGACCAACAGTGCTTCAACATCGCTTGTAGAAAAATTATAAAAATTTTACCATGGGACACCACGGTCGGTGACGCGCGTATGGAAAACCCTGCTTCGTGAAGCGCCTTGCAGCTAAAGAACCACCCCCACGCATTGTCACGCCAACTGTAACGGTGAAAGGTCGTTGGGGGCCCATCGGGTACTGGAGGCCGGCGATGTGCGCCCAATGGACCACGGACGACCTGTGCAGTGTGCACCAACATCGACTCCAAATTTTTCTGTAAGCGCTCGCTCCATAACACTCCGTCAATCGCGACTCCTTGAACCCAAGGGACCTCATGAGGACCCCTTGAATCCAAGGACATTTTGGCTGGGGATTCTGAGAAATCCAAGGAAATCTCTCGGGGGCGTTTTCACATTCATTGAAGGAATTTGGTGAATTAGGACGCAGTGTAACAAGGCCGAATTCCTAAACATCGGACTTCCAAGGAGGATCTAACGAGGCCCTTAGTTTTAATTGCACTACGGGCCAAGATACAGTTTCGAATTGCAGTTAGGGCAATGTATACAACCTATCTAGGGTGTCTGAAGTGCAATTGCAAACTGTATCTTGCCCCGTAATGCAATTATAACTCGTTTTTATGACTCTACTAAGGTTACTCCTTTTTTTTTTTTGGCGTTGACGAGGCATCTCTGTCGTGGCCCAACCACGTGGCGAGCTGCCATGCCCAATATATATATAGGGTTCAGCCTCCTGATGAGTTGGTGAAACTCCGACGAAATAGTTTGTCACAGCCCTCGTTTGTTGTCCTCTTCTCCCTCTCTGCCTACAGTTTACAAGGCACCTCTGTTTGATGATATATATAACAACAGAACTGTCCGGTAAACCATAGGCAAACAAGGAGAAGAGGAGAACATACGAGGGGTTGTAACAGGTTGTTTCATCAGAGTTTCACAGGGTCTTCAGGAGGCTGAACCCTCTACAGTTTGCGGACTCCCCTAACTAATGATACTGAAAGTAACTAATGATACTGAAAGTGATAGTCCGCCTTAACCCCGGTTGTGATTAAGCATCAGCGACTGTCCGACAACTTATACCTTGAGGTGGGCACCAACCACTGCCCTGAAGGTACCTGTAACAAAAATCCAAGTTGACTATCACTCACCCACAGCAGCTGGAAAACTATGCAGACTGCAGGTTCACGCCCCATCACAAGCCCGCAAAACACCCATGAAACAGAAAGAGGTATGTCCCAGCCAGAAAATACACTCCGGACCTACCGCTGGCACTAGTGGCTGCAACTGGCTGGCCACCCTGATGGTCAGCTGGAGGATGAGGTGGTCTAGGGAATGAAAGACTACTTTGGGCTTATGCACGCCAAAGCAGAGCTTGGCGATGTCATAAGAGCAAACTTCCACAGAGCCTCAAACATAATGCGCCCTCAAGACCGAGCTACAGGATATGAAAGACTGAATCACGAAGAAATAGCCCATAGACACCTTCAACATGACATGGATTGACCCAGGGAAAAAAATGTGTTGACTCATTGAACACCCCGTTACCTAGAGACAACTCGAGAGGGTTGGTAATAGAACTGTCTGTAGTGCCAACCCAAATGCAGCCCGAATAGACCTGCCAGCCCCCTCCACAACCACCTACACTGGGTAACCCCGATGTGGTAGATCCGTTATCGACTCCCGCTCCCCCGCCCCACATACAACTCAACCAAGCTCCTCACCACCTCCCCTCCCTCCCGATTCCCCTCCAACCATCACGCAGCCCACCTCCCCTCCCCCCCCTCTTTCCTCGTCTTCCCCGCTGCAAACCTCTTAAAACCAGCAGTACTTGGCCCAGCGATTGAAGCCGAGCCTGAATATGCCCTGCGCGCCGATTTTTGCCAAGCCTGCAGGGGGAAGCAGTGGCTAGGTGGTACGTGTGAAGGAGCGAGTCAAAAAGTCCTGACGAGATGACAGTAGTCTTGACAGCTGTGCACCGGATCGCCCGACGAACTGTGGGATCCAAGCAAGACCGTGCAAAAGACTAAGTCAGAGGGGTGACAATCACTATGGTGGATTAGCACGTGACAGCCGGGATCGTCAGTGCTCGTGAGAGGTTCGAGTTGGAAGTTGAGTGAATGCATGGCCTGGGGCCACGATGGAATCTTAGGGCTAAAGCTCCTCTTTTTGTCCCAAAGTCTGTATCTTCGAGTGTAAGTTCTGATCACTTGGCTTCTAAGTCGAAACTTCCCTTGGCAAGATCGCCGAACATTCTGTGATTGCATTCTACTCTTTCCTCCCTCCGATCTGCATCTATTCTCCCTCACTCTCTCCTTCTGTTATGTTTTGTTGTAATGGATGAATTATAGTAACTTTGCTTCTCTCTCTTTGATATGTACGTGCAGTGGGTCGTATTTGAAAGCTTGTTGTAGCATGACTGGGATGATGATTGGCTGATCAATTGGATGATCTGGCTGCTTAGAGTGTCGAACAAATGATGCATGATTAGGAAGAATTTTTGTGCTTGCTTTTGTTGCCATGTGGACTGACGGCCCCAACCCGTCCGGGCGCCAACTTCCCGTACCCCCGCCGCGCCCCTTTTCGTACAACGTCGAAAGGACACGTGTATGCGAGTGGGACGTACGAGAAGCTACCGCTAAGATCGGCAGGCGCTACTACTTTCCTCCCGAAACTCGGTGCTCTAGATTCATCGATGCGGGTTTTGTTATTGTTCATACGCTATTTCCGCCCTATTCATTATTGTTGGCATTTAACGAGTTGATCGTCATCCCGTGGATAACAGTAGAGCCTCGCTGGCCTAACACTTTGTGCAGCGATTGTTGCCGCTTTGAGCATTTCCGAGCCAAGGGTTTCCACTACCACACACGTAGTGAGGACGAGCATAAGGAAAGGGCTACTCGATTGAAGCCCTCCACGTCGGACTCGGAGTTGTGTAACGAGCGCCGACGAGACCTCATCCGTAAACGGGATACTACATGTACCCGTCCCCTTTCACACGAAACGAAGGACGACGGCTCGCTGGGAAGTTCAGCGATACTTTTTGGATTGAATTTCCCATAGCCGTGAGCCCCGCGTGCGCCTTTCTCTTCGTAAAAACCCGCACGGCGGCGGACCTCCTTCTTACTACGGTCAGACAACACGGGGGATCTCAGTTCTGTCTGTGTCCCCACACTCAATTTTCCCAAAAATCCTTGGCACACCCCATCTTTGTTGTTCTTCCCGGGCCTTTCCGCGAACCAAAATACTCCGACCGGAAGGCAGCACAGGGCGTGTCCCCTGAGCGTCACACACAACTCTGCCAGTTCACGAGGGTGCTCTAAGTTATTCTTATCACATCAATAAGTGCCTTACATCTCCAGTCATTACGAAGCTTTCAAAAAAAAAAAAAAAGCCATAAAATAAGCTCAATTTCTTTGGGAAAAGAAAAAGGACTCGTGCACATTTACCAGGATACGAGTACATAAAATACATAGGGCTCCTTTTCTTTCTTTGATCGAAGGCCTGTTAGGGGCCCTTTCGTGTAAATAAGCTCTATTCCATGCATAGCGGTTCTTTTCTTGGTTTTCCCTCTTCTTTTTAGCGCATGGTGTTGTAGAGGCCAGTCACTGAGTACACAGTGATCACCTGGAGCAGTAAGCCATGGGTATCCTGGAATATGAGACCACCTCCCAACCCATCCTCACGTCAATACTCCTAGCGCACCCCCTATCCCACTATCCTACCTCCAGTGTGACCAGCACTCAGGACCATTACCCTACCAATGAGCAGGTAACTTGGACCGAACAGCAGTGATAGGCACCAGGGCTAACAGGTTGCCCGGCCCTGGTGGAAGCGGAATCGAACGAGTGTTGTCGAACGGGAACTTCGGGCGCCAGGCCCAGACAATCTACGACAGGCCCCAAGAGACTCTGGGCCCTAGGTTTCAGACAGGGTAGCACCCATTGAAGCGGTCTTACCATCCTTCCCCTAACTTACCCAAGGCCATGCGGAACTCGGACTGGCCTGAGCGACTTATACCCCTACCCTTAGCCCAGGGTCTAAGCCTTATATATAGCCAGTGGACAGTTCTATTTGAATATCAGTACGAACTCCGGCCCGTACCTGTCCCTACTGCAAAGACTACACCCCACCCGGTGACTAGACCCCCCCAGTCTGATAGTTGTGTAGCTCGCAATGTATGTGTATACCCGAAGGCTGTGTATGCTCTGTGTATCTATGTATCAAGACGTACAGACAGCACTATGTGCGTATGTAGCCCGTAGGCCATGTATAATTCGCAAGCTATGTATATGCCCGAAGGCTGTGTGTGCTCTGTGAATGTGCTCTGTGAATCAATGTAAGCTAGACGGTCTTCATCTGATTCCGTCAGGATTCGAACTCAGGTCTTGTTAAACCAACAATACTTGGCCCAGCTATCCCTGCCGAGCCTGCCGACCCCCTGCGCGCCAAGTTCCCCCGAACTGCTGCGGCGCCGAGCGGCATCCACTTTGGCTGGCGCCTCCAGCCAGTGCGGTCCGGTACGCCGAAGCGCGGGAAACGCATAGCGTTAACGCTAAGGGTTAACGCTATGCGTTTCCCGCGCTTGTATGGGCCAAGTACTGGTGGTTTAAGTAACAGTTACATGCGTCTTTCATTCCGCCCGCCAGATAGGCTGAGCTCTTTATTCTTATCAACTTGCTCGATGCTCTGATACCACCAGTACTTGGCCCAACCATCGGCCGCGGAAAAAAATAGAGTAGAAACATTTCTAGTTGGATGAATTTGGGCGCTCCTGTAGTAGCCCGTACGTTTCCTAAAATCATGGCGCGCTAACGGGCACAACTCTAGGAAGTACTGGTGGTTTATAGTTCTTGGCCCAGTAAACCAAGCCAGTGTCTTTTCGGGGGGCTTGGGAGAGAAGGGGCGGGGGGGGAAGATACCACCCTCTCTCATCACCCTGTTATCTGATTCCATCAGGATAAGAACTACTGTCTTCACCGGAATAGAACGCCCGGTCATTATTGCCTTATCTGGACTGAAAGTTATGCCAAATACAGCTATAATGATCGGGCGTTCTATTGGGGTGAAGATGGTAGCGATCTGTTTAGCAACAGTCACATGTGTGTACTGTTCAGCCACATAGGCTGAGGTTTATCTTTTTTCACCTTGCCCAATACCCTTTGTTTGTGGCCCAGTACACGAACCCAGCGACTTTTATGGGGGTCAGATGAAGGGGGGGCAGATACCACCCAACTCACACAGTACCAGCCAGCCGACATAGCACCCACATAGGCTGAGGTTTATCTTTTTTTCACCTTGCCCAATGCTTTTTGTTTTTGGCCCAGTACACCAAGCCAGTGACTTTTATGGAGGGTCACTTTTATCGGGGGTCAGATTAAAGGGGGGCAGATACCACCCAACTCACACACTACCAGCCAGCCGACATGGCACCCACTGCACAGTGCCACCCCGTGTGCGCGAAGCACCCTGCTTGCAGAGTGCCACCCAGCACAAACTTTGTGACAAGACTTGAGAGGGAGGGATAGAATACGCGGGAGCTTTATGGCGCAAGTGAAATACCACTTTTAACGTTATTTTATATTTATTTCAAAAAAAAGTAAGGCAGCCGCTGCACAAAAGTAATGCAGCCGCTGCACAGTACCACCTATAAAAAGCATCCAGTGCACAGAACCGCCCAGAGTGCACAAAGCACACGCAACTTGGACAGAGCCACCCAGCACAAACTCTGTGAACTGACTTGAGAGCCGGCACAAGTGAAATACCAGTACTTTTACGTTGTAACATTATTTTATTCCCTTTTTTTTTTCGGGAATCTGCCAGGCGGTCACAAAAAGAGTTTGAAATGTCACTTTTTTTGGGCAAAAAGAAACAGTTTCAAATCGCACTTCGGGCAATGTATACAAGCTTCCTTTTGGGGTCAGGTAGGGTTGAGTGGGGGTGTGTTAAGTTTGGGGGAATGCCCAAAGTGTAATTTCAAACTGTGTTTTTGCGACTGGCAACTACAGTCTTCCCCCGAACACAACGCACCCTCATTATGCCTGCATCCAACCGGAAAGATGGCTTGTATACATTCAGAATCAGGGTGCGTTATGTTCGGGGGAAGACGGTAGTACAAGCAGAGATCACAACCCAGTGGCTTCCCAAAAAAAAAAAAAAAAAAAAAAAAACAGTGGCAGGCGCCCACCTGCAGGTAGGGAGCAGCCCCCGCATGTTCTCTCAAATGAGTTTTGTGCATACCAGGAAGGACATTCCCGAAATAATCACTCGATTCTGTGAAAACAACTTGGGAGGAAGGAGGGGGGGATGGATGGCAAGGGTATCTTGATCAGGGGATAACCCCCTTCAGGAGGGAGGGATGGCAGGGGGAGATACACTCAGGCACTACAAGCTTTTCTTTCGGAATTGGACAGCAATAGACCCCAGCATCCCCCTAAGACCAGTGGCAGATTTCCCGGACCCCTTCTCCCCCCCCCACATTATCACATGTGGAAGTACACCAAGAGGATGGCTAAGCCCAGGTTTCGCAAGTAGTTTAATTTCCCTTCCCAGGGATTCTCAGAGGTCATGTCCCTTAAAAGTGCTTCGCATAGAGTATGGGACGCTGAGCCCGGTTCTCAGCCGTTGCTTGTGTTTTCTTCCCATTCTCAGAGATTCTCAGAGGTCATGTCCCTTAAACAATGTGCTTCGCATAGAGTATGGGACGCTGAGCCCAGTTCTCAGCCTTGCTTGTGTTTTCTTCTCAAATTTCGAGGTCGCGGTAGGCAGACAGCGGCCTGAAGGGACGCACTGGTGCCCCCGAGTGTCCCCGGCTGGCGCCTAGCTGTGCAATAGAGCATGAACAAGGGAAGCTGGACATGGTTTCCAGCAGCAGTGAACCACCCCAATTCTATTTATTCATAAGGGATGCTGGGCCCGGTTCCCAGCACGTGAAAAAAAGATGTATTCGAGGGACGCTGGACCCGGTTTCGAGCAGGTGATGCTCCCCACCAATTGATGGAGCGGCCCGCCCAAAAAAAAAAGAAAAGAAGAAGTTTACCCCTTACTTTATTTTAAAAAAAGAGAAAGGCACCCGCTGCACAGTACCACCTATAGAAGGCATCCAGTGCGCAGTGCCGCCCAGTCCACGAGCCACACCCAGCACACAAAGGAGCTATACCTTCTTCCCCCAAATCAACCTACGGTCATTATAGCTTTATTTGCGGTAGCTTCCCCCAAATACAACATGCCATCATTATAGCTGTATTTGTGGCACCTGTCAGTCTAGATACAGCTATAATGACCAAATATGTTTGTATCCGGCAGAAGAAGGTAGCCTACAAAGTACCACCCCGTGCACATTGAACCCAGCCCACATTGTAGCGCCCAGTGTACACCCCACCTAGAACCCCAGTGGTTGCATGCACTTGCTTTCTAGTGGGTACTCTGGGTGACGAGCTGCCATATTCCCGTAAGCCGCCATGCTACTGTGTGTGCTGGCTAGGTGATATGTGCTACTCTGTGTGCTGGCTGGCTGGCTGTTACCTTCCTCCCCCCGAAGTGCTGGCTAGGTGATACATGCTACTCTGTGTGCTGGCTGGCTGGCTGGCTGTTACCTTCCTCCCCCCAAACACAACGCCCCCTGATAACAAATGTATACGAGCTATCTTTCCGGTCCAGTGCATCCAAAACGAGGGTGCGTTGTGTCCGCGGAAGACGGTATTCAATCCGGACTTCTATAGCCCAATCCGGACTTGTGCAGCCCCTATGTTCGAGTAAGCTGCCATGCTACTGTGTGTTGCGCTGGCTGGGTGCTATGTGCTACTCTGTGTGCATGCTGGCTGGCTGCTACCATCTTCTCCCAAAAAAAAGCGCGCCCTGATAACGAATGTATACAAGCTATCTTTCTGGTCAGATACAGCCAAAATGCGGCTCTGTTGTGTTCGGGGGAAGATGGAAGTCACTCCGGACTTCAGCGCCCCCTGTTTTCGGGAAAGCTGCCATGCTACTGTGTGTGTGGTGGCTGGATGCTATGTGCTACTCTGTGTGCATGGTGTCATGCTGCTAATCACTCCCAACTTGTGCACCCCCTGCACCCCTTCTCCCTGCCATATATGGAGCAGACAAGCACACCCCACTGCATTCAATCGCCTAACAAAACCAGAAACAAACGAAAGGAAAAGAGAAAGCTTTTTTTTTTTCTTTTTTTTTTTTTTCCCGAGTACCGTTCTTCGATTTATGCATATCTTCCTTGCACAGGGGCCATGCTAATCTTCTCTGTATGATTGCAATTTCAGCAGACATCCCACAGGCATTCTTACTTGAAACATACTAACACTAGGACTTTTTCCACTTGTCCGTAGGCGTAATACAGGTTAGGTGCACCATCTCGAGATCGGAAACGCAGTCCGGGGAAGTAGTAATGTGACTATACCCTTAAACCACCAGTACCTCCGAGCCTGTTTTTGCCGACCCTGATTTATAGTGCGCACCGAATTTGCCGAGCCTGTGTCCCGCGGTACCTCCGACTCTGTTTCTGTTTTTATTTTTGTTTTTGAAAACGGTAACGTTTCCACTTGTGGCCTTGTCGTCCTCCGCTACGGTCCAACGAACGGACACGTCTATGGGCGGGATCCCTGTGTTTGTGGAATGTTTCGTGGCCGTTTGTTTTTTCCAATTTTTGTAGATTTGTTTTTTGCAGGCCCCGACCGGCGTGTCGCTTCGCCGGCGACCGGTAGCGTGGAGTGCAGGCCGGTGGACGTCCGCACGTTGCCCGATGGAGGGACACCACCATTTGCCATCGCCGCTGTCCCGACCTCTCTTTTTTTTTTTTTGTGTGTGTGTGTGTGTGTGTGTGTGTGTGTGTGTGTGTGTGTGTGTGTGTCTTATCAATGCCCTGCATTGACCCAATCGACGATTGGCTGTGGAAAGTGCGTGGCAGAAATCTCTCTCTCTCTCTCTCTCTCTCTCTCTCTGGCCATTCGTAATTTCGTCGTCGTCGTGTATATAAGTTAGTTTTCGTTGTCATGGATGTCAACTTCAGCTTTGAAACGACAAGTACGACGTTGAATGTAACATCCATCGCCACGACTATCGGTTAGTCTCTCTCTCTCTCTCTCACACACACACACACACACACACACACACACACACACACATATATATATATATATATATATATGTAAAATGTACGTCTTGTCCCGTCATTTCGCCTGTAGTTGCCGGGGGCGGTGTTTGGATGTTGGACTTATCATCTAGGATTGTCATTACAATTTCCTTTGCAGCCCCCTGTTCTGTTTTGTTTGGGCTGTTTCCTTCGTCTTTTATTTTGCCTCTTTGCCTTTTGGATGTGTGCAAGTGGGTCGATATGAGACACGGGGGTGGGGGCAGCCGCCGCTCAACCTACATCGACGTGGGCGGCCTTGTACGCAAGGGGTTCTGAACAGGGGGAGTTGTAAGGAAGAAGATGAAAAAAGATTCGATATATTTTTTTTTTTGCTTTTGTTTGTTTTTTCACTTTTACGCTCTTATATGCATGTGATGATATATATGTGAGGAGAGACAGAGAGAGAGAGAGAGAGAGAGAGAGAGAGAGAGAGAGAGAGAGAGTAGCGGACACTCTCCTTGGTGGCAACGTCGGGGAGGGAGAGAGTAGGGACACTCTCCATTGGCGGCAACGTCAGGGAGAGAGAGAGAGAGAGAGAGAGAGAGAGAGAGAGAGAGAGAGAGAGAGAGAGAGAGAGAGACAGAAAGAGGCGATGGCGGCCCGCACAGAACCCTACTGCGGGACGTCCGCAGGCGACGGTTGTTCGCGCGTCGAGGCGAGGTGCTCCCCCGCAAAGCCGGTCGTCCGTCAGCAACAACCCACCGGCGACCGCACAGCACCGACCGGCCCACTGCCAGGCACCAACCCGTCGGCGGCGGGACCCGGTAGCGTCTCCACAACGCGGCCACTGTCCAGGAACAAAAAAACGTCCGACCACAAAAAAAAAATTGCAAAATACATTAAAAAATGCAAAATCGGAAATGGTCCCCACTGTTGGGAATCGCTGCTGAGCCTCTGCCTACCCCCGAAAACTTCGGGTATTGGCCAGCATCTCGTAATTTCCCAACACTAGGGGAGGTACTGGTGGTATTAAAAAAAAAAAAAAAAAAAAAAAAAAAAAAAAAAAAAAAAAAAAAAAAAAAAAGAAGCACACAAAGTAAGAGAGAACAAAAGAATTACTCAGAAGCCAGAGATTGAGGGAGGGGGAAGAAGAGTGGCAGGGGACGGGGAAGGGAGCAAGAAGATAGAGGAGCATTCCATTGCTGTGAGCACATTCCATTGCTGTGAGCTCATTCCATTGCTGCCATGCTCTTCCTCCGTCTTCGAGTTATTAATTGCCAGTCCGAAGTAGATCCACAAAGAAAATCAAGTCCAAAGTGTCATATCCAATTATGAAGTCAGCTAGTCCTAAGCAATAAACAAAAGCAAGAAGATAGAGGAGCATTCCATTGCTGTGAGCGCATTCCATTGCCGCCGTGCTCTTCCTCCGTCGTCGAGTTATTATTTACCAGTCCGAAGTAGATCCACAAAAGAAATCAAGTCCAAAGTGTCATATCCAATTATGAAGTCAGCAAGTCCTAAGAACGCCTATCACCCTCTAAGCCAAACGTAAAATTATAAAAATAAAATAAAATAGAATGGCCAGGCTCAAACAAAGTTTAAGCACAGATTGTTGGGAGGGTTGGGAGGGTTGGGAGGATGGGAACAGAGGACTCGCTCCAAGGGTTGGAAAAAGCTCAAAAACAGATCGAGGGAGGTCTAATGGAAGAAGACTGGAATGCAGAATTGAAAAGGAGGTTGTGACTAAAGATGTGAAATGCAGGATGAGGACTGGCTCTAGTACATGGGATTGTCCCACAAATTGTCCCAGGAATGGTCCCAGGAATGGTCCCACTCCCAGGAATAGTCCCACTCACAGGAATGGTCCCAGGGATGGTCCCAGGAATGGTGCCAGGAATGGTCCCACTCACAGGAATGGTCCCAGGAATGGTCCGAGGGATGGTCCCAGGAATGGTCCCAGGAGGGGAACAAAGGAAAGAAAGAAGTGGCAGAAAGAAGAAGGAAGGTGATATGAAAAGGAAGGACAACCTAGAACAAAGAAGCTATACATTTTGTGTTCCTATGCTCGCTCGCCTATTGACATTCTGCATGGTGCGGGTTTTTCCATCCTCCTTGGGCCATACTCACACCTCCGGCTTTGTTTTTGACAGCATTTGGTTCAAATCGCGGTCAGATTTGGCTCATAAATTCGCAGTGCATGTGGCCTTCTAAAGAAGCATTACATTTTATAATATATATATATATATATATACTTGAAACAGCTGCGCCTAAGTCATGGTTTGAGTTTCGCATAGGCAAAAAAAAACACTGAAGGGCATTTTTCTTGCGGCCGCAGTTTGGAATAAGCAAAAACAGCAACCGTTTTCAAACTCAGGCCCTCTGCACGTCGCAGCCCGCCTCCACCAGGCTTACTAGAAAATGCGGTGCCGCGTTTATTGCATTTTCAAACTTGGCGCGCATAAGTGGCCCTAGGCTTACTAGAAAATGCGGTGCCGCGTTTATTGCATTTTCAAACTTGGCGCGCATAAGTGGCCCTCCGGTACGTGTTTTTTTCTGCCACTCGGCCACCTACCAGTAGTTGGCTCTATACCTGTAGTTGGCTCTATATATTTTATAATATCATAGAATCGGACCCCAAACCACCGGGCGTAGACCATACTACATTGCCAATATCCTTTCCCCTTTTTTTTTTTTTTTTTTTTTTTGAAGCTATATATTATTCTCTCAATTTCACCTCACCCTACCACAATTTTTTTTAATTATTATTTTGTTTTTACCTACCACTACTCCTAATTGTAGGCATACGGGGAGCCCCGTAGCAGCCAGAACTGTGTTCACGAGAGAACATGCAGGGGCTGCTCCCAACCTGCAGGTGGGCGATACCGGCCAGGGGACAGCCGGTAGGTAGCATCAGGAACCATGCCAACAAGACCAATCCCTGTGCCTCCCCCCCCCTCAGGTGGTGGTCCCCCCCCCCAGGAATATCAGCAGACTCTGCTAAATGCCGATGGGGCGGGGGGGAGAGGGGATCCAGTGGTCTATCTCTACACGTAGATGGTGCCAAGCATGCCCAGGAAGGTACATGAGGGCAATGGGGATTGAACCCACGGCCTCCTGAATGCCACTTGCGAGCCTTACCAACTGAGTTACAGTTGTATTGGTTTATTTTTACATGCTCTCCAAAATACCGCCTTAGTCTATTTTCACCCTCCCTCCTCTCCCCCACCCCACTCCTCTTTCCCGCCAGCCCCTCCCAAGGCTCTGGCTCCATCCTCATGGTCTCACGGATAGAAACTCGACAAAACAACTGCAATGAATTGCCCCCCTGGTCCGGCCCCCCTAAACAAACCCGGCCTCCATGCTCCTGGCCTCCTCGCGGATAGACCTGAAGAGAACCGATGACAG
>BFEA01000373.1:807306-824797 GCA_003427395.1 Chara braunii
GGTGAGACAGAGGAGGAGCAGGAGGAAGAGGAGGAGGAGGGGGAAGAGGGTGAGGAGGTCCCGACGACGGAGGAGGAGGCGGAGGAGGAAGAGGAGGAGGCGGAGGTGCCGATAGAGGAGGAGGAGGAGGAAGACGAGGGGGAGGGGGAGGAGGAGGAGGAAGACGAGGGGGAGGAGGAGGAGGCGGAAGAGGAGCCGATAGAGGAGGAGGAGGAGGTCCCGATGGGCCGATGGAGGAGGAGGAGGCGGAGGTCCCGATAGAGGAGGAGGAGGAGGAGGAGGAAGAGGAATAGGATGGTTCCGACGTCGAGGACGATGAGTTGGAGATGGCGGAATAGGAGGACGGCGAGATGGAGGAGGAGGAGGAGGGGGAGGAAGAGGGAGAGGAGGTGCCGACGACGGAGGAGGTCTCGATGTGGGAAGTCCCGACGACGGAGGAGGTCTCGATATGGGAAGTCCCGACGACGGAGGAGGTCCCGATGTGGGAAGTCCCGACGACGGAGGAGGTCCCGATAGAGGAGGAGGAGGAGGAGGAGGAGGAGGAGGAGGTCCCGATGGAGGAGGAGGAGGCGGAGGTCCCGATAGAGGAGGAGGAGGAGGAGGAAGAGGAGGGGGAGGGGGACGAGGAGGAGGAAAAGGACACGATGGAGAAGAAGACGAGGCGACGACGACGACGACGACGACGAAGAAGAAGAAGAAGAAGAAGAAGAAGAAGAGTTGGAGGAGGAGGAGGAGGAGAAGGAGGACAAGGCGACGACGACGACGACGACGACGACGAAGAAGAAGAAGAAGAAGAAGAAGAAGAAGAAGAAGAACAAGAAGAAGAAGAAGAAGAAGAAGAGGAGGAGGAGGAGGAGGAGGAAAACGAGACGATGGAGGGAGAGGAGGAGGACAAGGAGCAGACGACGGAGGTGGAGTCGGAGGAGGTGTTGGAGGAGGAGGAGGAGGACGAGGTGAAGAAGAAGAAGAAGAAGAAGAAGAAGAAGAAGAAGAAAAGGAGGAGGAAAAGGAGACGATGGAGAAGAAGACGAGGCGACGAAGAAGAAGAAGAAGAAGAAGAAGAAGAAGAAGAAGAAGAAGAAGAAGAAGAAGAAGAGGAGTTGGAGGAGGAGGAGGAGGAGGAGGAGGAGGACGAGGCAACGAAGAAGAAGAAGAAGAAGAAGAAGAAGAAGAAGAGTAGAAGAGTAGAAGAAGAAGAAGAAGAAGAGGAATATAAGAAGAAGAAGAGAAGAAGAAGAAGAAGAAGAAGAAGAAGAAGAGGACGACGAGGACGACGAGGAGAGAGGATGGCGGGAGAGGAGGAGGAAGGTTGACGACGTGGAGACGTACCTGAAGATGGCGTCGATGATGGCGGTGGTGGGGTGCCGCGTCGGCGCGAGCGCACACACGCGCTCGTCGACACGATGGTCGCAGTGTACAGCGACTGGGGGTGGGGGGGAGGGCAGCACAGGGGCGGCGGTGGGCGCGGGCAGGCGGTTCCCACCCGAATTCGAATTCGAATTCAGGCTCGATCTGGGCCGTCGATCGGATCGATCGGACGACCCACGTCGGGCCTTTTCTGTTTTGATTTTTTTTGGCCCTGTTGGCCTTGGCCTGCGGGGACCGAGGTCCAGCAGGGCCTCTTACTACACCGTGAGGCCTGAGACCCCCCAGATGCCCCTTCCAGGCATGACCCCTATTTTCCGCTGGGGCCGGACATTCGTCGGACATCGGACCACCGGCCCGGTGGTGCGGTCAGACAACCCGGACCGTTGGGGGGTCCCGGACGTCCGGAGAGGTAACCTAGCAATTTTGACGAAATGACAGTTTTATACCCAATTTACATAAAGCATAAAGCTAGATCATCTTAACTTATGGAAACTGTATAACTCAACCATTGGATATACATAAACATAGAGCACCACAACGTTTATTTTCCTTGGGCATGTGACTAAGCTGTCAAACCTAGTCGTCCTAAACTGTTTAAAATATCCAAGTTATATATAATTTTCTGCACTTAATCTTTTAAGGCAACATATGACTAAACCGTTAAAAACAGAAACAAGGTTCAACCTGCCCCTTCTTACCATATGTTTACTCTTAATTACTACTCTCTTCAATTTATGATAAGTTATAGTCAGATCAACCAAACTTATGGAAACATGTCTGACTAGCCTATTCATAAGTAAATAATATGGGGATATAGACAAATTTATCCTTCTCGTTCCAACATGTGCGTGGCTCCAGACCAGACCATCCAAACTTATGAAAATTTGTCCAGTCCTTTGCCTAATCTCCCCTCAAAACAAACAAGCAGAGTTAGAGTCACCCAAACTTATGGAACTTGCTCAACTCTTTTCAGAAACCAATAAAACATAAAAAAAAAATAAAAAATAAGGCAACCAAGCCATCCAAACTTATGGAAGTCTGCTTTGTCCCTAAAAAAAGACAATCACAAATAACCCTTGCTATTCATAGCAACCAGATTATCCGAACTTATGGAAAACCTGTCTGGTTCTCCAGACAATAAAAAATAAACATAGCACTGAGCCCTCCAAACTTATGTTTGGTTGACCGAGTTAAACACATGCAAAACCACCTTCCTCCCTCCTTTCCCTCAAATGCTAACCCTTTTCACAATCTGCTTTCAGTCAAACAACAAAAATTAAATCGAGTTTGCATAGCATTCATTTTCCTAAGTCTGATTTATATCCTGAAAGTTAAATACAAAGTCAAATAGGGATGCATGCAATACACCCAGTCAGGCTGTAGCAAGAAGTATAGGTAGGGGTTACAACTGAGTTTATAGAAGGAAGGAAATGATTACCTCTCACTTCTCTTCCTCCTGAACTCCTCCTGAGTTCCAGCAGAGCTCCCGCAATCGGTGGACAGACTCCCGCAGAGCCTTAATGTAGTTCTATGGGTTGCAATCTCGCCTGCCGCTTTCCTCTTTGAACAGGATTAAACTTAGAGTAAGAAGGGGCAAAATGAGGGGTTTTGAGACTCTCAAGATACAGGAGGGGGACAGACTCAACTCGCAGAAGAGGGCATGAAAACCTTCATGCGCTTGAGGGCCCCGCAATGATGGTTTAAAGTACTATGATGCAACTTGGTGAACTGAAGTCAGAACATCGGCCATTGACTCCCTTATGACATCCCTGATCGCTGCAAAACCTCCTCACTCAATGAACTTAGACTGTGCAACATCGTTCATATCCCAAAACATAAGGTCGCGATGAAATCCGCTAGCTCATGGCTCTCCACCAACTACCTTGCATAATAGGACGGACAACGCACCCGCCAACAACCTAGTTTGCACCACGCAACTAACCTGTTGCAGCCTTGTTCAACAGCAACTGTGCTTGCCTGCTCCTCGTTGTTAGACCCTAGGATCAACATGCTCCCGATGTTCATGTGCAGGTAAACCTTGCTCAATCTCTTTCTCTCTTTGCGTACCGTACCTCAAATACGATCAAATCCATGTAGCGGGGGAGCCAATTCAGACTGTGCAAACCGGGTTTCTGACCAGCATGGTCGCCAACTACGAGCAGCACACCAACTTTACACCCACAACTACAACTTGGCCAAGTAAGTTTTCTCCTTGTTGCTACTGTGAAAATGAGCTCGAGCCTAACTGGAAGCTTTTTTTTCATATGCCATACAGAGAGATTGAAGAGGCGACCATAGGCGCTGCCAGGCGGCGACTATCGTTAGCAAGGGCGGAGACAACGACCACCTGCATAAAGGGTAACAGTCTTCCACATATGGTGACCTCTCCCCCTTTTCTTAGGCACATACCTCTCTTCTTCAGCCCATTATTCTTACTTTACCCCTTCGCAATCTACCTAATCTATGGTGTTGTCACGATACTAAGAGACGAAAAAACAACCATCCTCGTATCAGGTAAGAATCCTCACTTTTTTCTACTTCTTTTACTTCGACCACCGTCCCCACAACTATTAGCAGGCTACAAATTGACCATCCCTCCCTTAGATGTCAACAACAACAGCCACATTGCATGAAAATGTTGACTCCGTAGACTATCGCTAAAACCAGGTACGTACTCTCACCTCCCTAACCTCTCTCCTCGTTCTTGTAGGACTTACATGCTCATGCTAGTTATGCTTGCGGAACGTACGAAGTGGGAATGAATCCCCCGCTAACATATGAGCTAGATGTATACGGAGAATAGCTTAGGCTGCGCATGTAAGTCTCCTCCTCGGATCAATGAGGTGAGAGGCGCAGCCTGCTCAAGTAAGTCTCCAACCCCACGATCGATCTCACACTACTCCCACTGATATGGCGAGGAAAACTGAATGAATCTGTCCTTGAAGTACGGGTAGGTTTATTCCATGTTTATGTAACAGCAAACCAACTCCCTTGAGCTGTCGCTTGCGCACGAACGTCTGCAGCAGACCCATCGGAACTCTGATGACGATCAACTCTTGAAGTCGACGATCATGAAGGCGAGCACTAACGCAGCCGATAACGAATCTTCCTCCGGAGTTCGCAAAGATTCACTACCTATTAGTACTATCGAAGGCTTTACCTCGGCCACAACGAAGAGTAACCGCGACATGACCAAGATGGAGATGGCAAAGTGAACGGGAGGGGCAACAACAGTCTTTCTTCTCCTCATTAGATCGCATATAGTCGAAATAATTTTTTTGTTAGAATACGGAAAAATTCACCTGAAACTTCAAAGCCTCCCTCTCGCACGCAACCTCCAGACCTTGCGCTGCCCAATCGGCCACTCCAACTCCAATTCTTCCTCTACCGAGGCATTCGGCCGCTCTCAAAACCTTGAAATAATATCTTTATTTGCCCGTTTTCATTAAGAAACGAGCAAGTTACACACACTTTGCTTTTGCCCCTTCACCTTCCTCTCGATCTCCGCGCATTAACTTTCCTACCTAGCTCCCTTCCTACTAACCCAATGGCCAAACCGAACGTACCATGCAACTCGCCCGGGGCCTTAACCCCCAAAACGGATCTTTCGTCGCCCGTTTTCATCAGAAAACGGGTGAGATCGACACTTTCCACCTTTACTTTTCTCTCTCCTTCGCTACCATCTCTTCCTCGGTATTCGTATGCACCCAACGGGCTTTTCCATCTAGGTTCAATCCACACTCTGTTTTTCCTCTACTGGTCTCGCACTTAGCTTCGCCCGCTCGCTGCTCCTCACCTTCTTCACATCCCGCTAGGTCGTCGGCTGTTCGTTGGGCCTCGATCATCACGACCAGCGGTTGATATTCATGAATGGTGAATCTCACTAAGGAGCATACAACACTCACCTACCGATTGTCTGCCCCGAAAAGCCAGCACTGCAACGCTCCGTGTATGCTTGTCCGTCGGGCAGTTCCTTGCTGCAGTTAGTGAGAGGGCATTGAGACTGCCTCGACGTTTGCTCCCAGTGCTTAAGTGAAGCGCGACCTGATGCAGATCTTGGTGGTAGTAGCAAATATTTAGATCAGCACTTTGACAATCGAGTCGTAGAGAGGTTTCCATGCAGCCTACCCCTGCAGCCTGTATCGCTGTGGGCTTTTCTACAGTGCCCTGGGCCACCAGTGCCCAGACGCAGCCCCCATCTGTCAGGTCCCCACGGGCACGCCCACACTCAAACCTCTCACAGCAAATCGCGGCTGGTTGCCGGTACACTCGTAGCGACCCCCGCCACCCTCGGGCTGCGGCCCCATAGGCCCGCTCAGAACGTTCTCCAATTCCTTTTCACCTTAGACTATCAACGCTCTCCAGTCGGAAGCGAGGGAAATTACGACCACGGACCCCACACACGTGGACCTCCCTAGTCCAAGTTTTCATGACGGGCAAGGTCGAGAATTGTTTGCCTGCATCCCGAACACGCAAGAACCCGTAAGTCGGACACAGGAGGTGCGCGCTCAAGTCCCTTGACCGCTGTGACGACCTCTAAATCCGGCGTCGCGTTCAAGTCAAGGAACACTGAAGAAAATAATAACAATAATAATAAATATAATAATTATTACGGAACAGGAATCGCATGATGGGAACAAAGAAATTGCGGGGCTTATTAATACGGTCTTGGTCCCGACGCGCAACCCCATGGACCACAAAACCACGGCGATGGCCTCACCTAGTCCTCGACCCGTCGGTCTCCCTCATGTCGCTCTGGTGCTCCTTTATCTTCGCTCGCTGGTCTGGCACCAAAATAAAATCAAGTTTTCCATGTAAATCTCGTCTAGTCCCTTTTTCATTAAACCCATAATTTTTTTATGACCCTATACATGAATGACACTAGTGAGACTCTGGATAAATATCGCAGCGACGTAGGCTTTGTCATATTGACTAGCCATGCATAAATACATAAGCGGTTGTAGTAATGACGACATATGTGGTACCCATAATCATACGATCCTCAATTATTATAAGGGTCACTTTCAACAATCAAGTGTCAATTGACACGCTTCTTTAGGGGTCAATATTTCGATGCAAGATAAGCGTGAAGGCGATTGCAAACCTACCCTCTTCTGCACACTCCGAAGATGAGTGGTAGGCGGGGGTCGCCCTTTTGTGGTGGTCAAATGCCTCTAACCCTGGAGGCTTGGAAACATGTCAAAAAAATTGACTTTGATAGTCGTCACATACCTCAACATCTAACTTTAAAAGCCTAAAAAATAAAAGTAAAAAGAGATTATTTTTTCCTCTCAATACAAATTTGTTCGATCTTTATCTCTCTTTTCTCTCCATACAAATTTGTTCGATCTTTATACACGGACATTGGAGAACGTGTGGATACAAAAAATATATATACAATCAGGTTATAGGACACAAAGTGATCACTCTCACAATCACAGTGTGACTCCCTTCAAAATATACATATGATGGCCGACAAAGTCAAATTCAGACTTCAACTCACAAAACATAATTGCGAAGGATTTCACATCGATAGAGTACACACTACTCGGGGTAAATTTCAACCACTCTCTGTATTCACACCCCTCGCCTTATCCACACAAGCCCCAACCTTTGTCCAACTTTTCGAAATAAAACAACCAATCCTTTTTAAATTATTATTTAGTAAAAGTCCCGGCTAAAAATTGAAATAAACATTTTAACCCACCGGGGCTAAGGCCATAGGTTTAGTTGCGATAGCAAGTTCACATTGAATCGTAAACCGACTAAAGTAAGTTTTTCACAACACAGAAGATGATTATCGCAGCATCAGGCAAAAACTAGTCAAATCTTGAACCTAAATAATCAAAGAAGGACCTCTAACACAACACAAACGAATTTCAAAAACTAAACTATAAGTGTATAGATAATAATTTTTTTTATCATATCTTAATTAATATTCATAAAACTAGAGGTAGATTTATCTTTAAATAATCGTTAGAAAAAAAAAACATATTGGCAGCATCTCCCCTATACAAGGTGGATAGCCAATACTTTTCTTATCAAAATATAATTTAACTCCGCAAAACTAAGTTTCAACATCACTCCCTCCAGAGAATGTGTTTTTTTTTTTCAGAATTTTTGCTTGGGTGAATATTAAATCTAAGAACGATCTTTGATTTTACAAAGTCAAATTTTGTCGAACTCCCTGATTTAGTAAAAAATTGGGCAGCATCTCTTTTATAAAAGTACGTTTCTCATATTTATACCAACTAAGATATGAACTCAAAATAAAACTTGAGTCCTACCAAGACAAAATTCAACTAAGTCTTTAGATTTGCATAATTTCGACAATACCCTCTCTATAAAAGTTTCTTCCCAAATTTTATACAAAATTAAATATAAAATTTAAAAATATTTTTCACTTTACAAAGTCAAATTTTGTAAAACTCTCTGATTTACTAAAACATTGAGCAGCATTTCCCATAGAAAAGTAGGCTTTCAAAATTTTGACTAAACCAAATATAAAACTTTTTCAAATATCAAAATTTTATAAAGAGAAAATTTAACTAACTTCTAAGATTTGCAGAAATTTTGGCAGTACTTCCTATCTAAAGTGTCTCCCAAGAATTTGTACAGAGTCAAGTATGAAAAATAAACTTAACTATGAAAATGCAGAAAATGAACTAACTCCTATAACTCCATAACATGGCGAGCGTCTAAGGGAACTACCTCTCAAAGTTGATACGCAGACTAAGTAGAGCTCTCACTTATCACATGCAAGTCCATACCTTAATGAGTAAGTACTTTCACAAAAAATAAGTACTTTCACAAAAAATTCAAAGTTGTTTCCACATAAGATAATCAATTGATCCTCTAGATGATTATCTCTTTACCTATCTTACATATGGCATGACGTTAGACCATTCAACTTAGAAACAATACCTAGCATGCCTTCAATTGTACACGAACAAGTTGCACAATTACTTCTCTCTTCTTTGGGCATATGAGTAAACCATTCATCTTAAAAACAATGTTTAGTCTCCCTTAACTGCTTAAATATCCAAAATTTAATAATTCTCTGACTTCTCTTCAAAATATGGGCAGGGGAGTGAGTCATTAATCTTAGAAACAATATTCAACTTACCCAGTTTACTTTCAATTATACTTTTTTTTTTCTTTTCTTCTTCTTAGTGATATGACTTAAGTTGAAGCATTCGGTTTAGATACAATATTCAGCTGCCGGTTCACATGTAAATATAGATGAATTATCTCCAATTATACTCATTTGTGGTTAATGTGCGGCATCAGGCTGAACCATTAAGTTTAGAAACAATGCTTAGCCTTTCACACAAATCCTCCCTCGAAATAAAAGAAGAAACGAAACCATTCAGCTTAGAAATAATGTCCAGTTAATCCCAAGTCTCAAAAAAATATGACGTTGAACCATTCATCCCTACTTCAATCAGAAACCCCAAAAGAAACAGAGAAACCAAACCACAACTTAGAAAGAATGTTTGGCGTCAAAAGTCAAACAAACAAACGCTCATAAATAAACACATAAACCAGATTATTCAACTTGGAAACAATGTTTAGTCCCCCTTATCTTTCAATTATACTCTATTTTTTTTTTCTTCTTAGTGATATGACTTAAGCTGAAGCATTCGGTTTAGAACCAATATTCAACTGCCGGTTCACATGCAAATATAGATAAAGTATCTCCAATTATACTCATTTGTGGTTAATGTGCGACTTCAGGCTAAACCATTAAGTTTAGAAACAATGCTAAGCCCTTCATACAAATCCTCCTTCGAAATAAAATAAGAAAGTGAACCGTTCAGCTTAGAAATAATGTCCAGTTGATCCCAAGTCTCACAAAAATATGGCGTTGAACCATTCTTCCCTACTTCAGTCACAAACCCCAAAAGAAACAGAGAAATCAAACCACAACTTAGAAACAATGTTTGGCCTCAAAAGTCAAACGAACAAACGCTCATAAATAAACACATAAACCATATCATTCAACTTGGAAATAATCAACCAGATCATTCAGCTTGGAAACAATGTCTCATCCAATCGAAAACAATCAAGAAATATAACACTCGGTTATTCGAGGTAGAAACAATACCCAATGTTTAATTGAACCGGTCAAACGCATGAAAAACCACCTTTCTCCAACCTTCCTTTAACCTTCTTCCAACCTTCCTCCAACCTTCCCCAGTTCATCCCTTAAGTGATTTCAGTTAAAATAAAATGAGAACTGAAATTTATGAATACATTCCTTCCAATTAATCTGATCGAGTTCCAAAAGAAAAACCAAAATTATAGAGGAACACATGCAAACCTCTCAGACAAACTAGAGAGATGTAATTGCAGGCGTATAGAGGGTTCACACAAAACGAAAGGAAAGTTATACCTAACAGTTCTATGCCTCTAGAATGTCGCCCAGATTCCTGCAGAGCTCCCGCAATCGGTGGGTAGTCCTCATACAAAGGCCTTGTTGCGGTTCTATGGGTTTCCAATCCCGCCTGACGCCTTCCTCTCCGAACAAAGACTATACTTAGAATGAGAAGGGCAGAGAAAAAAAAGTCAGACTCTCGAGATACAAGAAGGGGTCAACTCAACTCGGATGAGAGGACCTTGATATGTGGATGCGCCTGAGGGCCTCATAATGATGACCAAAACGCAGAAGAAAGGTCTGATCGCAATTAACCCGTAGAGTGGTTGTAGTCTGACAGCCCCCTAAGACGCAACAGTGCCCCCCCTTTGTGGAGGCTGATTACCTCCCCAAGTCCACAACAATAATTCCTCTTCCAAACTTCGTCTTTCCTAAGATCTAACTGCCGCTACCCAGCCTAGAGAGGCCGCGTTCGAATAAAGTACACCCCCGTGCTCTGTTCGGAAACATAGAGCAAATGTGGCAGAAACTCAGTCAGCGGCTGTGTGCACAACAACCGTATGCAATAGGCACCGTAACAGTGCACAATGCCAATCACAGTGAGCAACTTAATAAGGACAGAGCATCCACAACAATTGTGACCACAACTTCTGTACGAGGCCGAGTCCGCTTTCAAACTAACCAGGTAAAACGCTCTTGCCACATAGTACCGCCCGTAGAATCAAGAAGAAACTCTTATTCTGTCAATCCCTGCTATGTCTGTCAACAGAGTTAATCAGACAAGTCATTTCACCAAACTATGAATGACCTTGCACGAACAAGGATGTGACTAATGAATCCGTATATCGTGCATCATGAAGAAAATGGTAAACACGGACTACTGCAATAGGCAGTTTGGCGGAAAGGAGTCGGAGCAGTTGCGACACCGACTACCAATATGACAAACTGAAATAACATCATAACCACGTAGAGCAGACTTTGTAACGGTGACGAGCACTATGAGCAATACCGGGTTCCGCTACCTTCTTACCTCGCGCTCATTTATAGTAGTCCATCAGTTATTGCCGACGAATCGAGAAACACTATTGAGTCGAGCTGCATTGTAATGGTCAAACGCTCAGCAGCTTAAGGAAAAATGAATTGCACAACAAGATAAACAGCACAACGACAACGAGCTATGTGCACTCAGAACGAGGAGAGATGGTTTAACAACAAATGTTATTTACAGGTCACTATCAACCGCTTCAGGTCCCCACTGAAACTCCTGAAATGACCCTAAACTGAAAATCTTAAAGCGGTTTCAGGTGCCCCCGTCCAACCATTTAGATGGGGGGACCTGAAACTGCTTTCAGATTTTCACCCACTTGAGGTCATTTCATGAATTTCAAGTGAGGACCTGAAACTGCAGTAATGACCTAGAGTGGTTGAAACTTCTGAAAGGGTTTTCAGATATCCCCATCCGAAGTTGCAGCTTCTGAAAGGGGTTTCAGATATCCCCATCCGAAGCTGCAGCTTCTGAAAGGGTTTTTAGGTACCGCCATCCAAATGGTTGAATGGGGGTACCTAAAACCCCTTTCAGAAGCTTCATCCACTTCTTGTCATTACTGCGGTTTCAAGTCCCCAAATGAAATTTATGAAATGACTTGAAGTAGTTGAAGCTTCTGAAAGGGGTTTCGAGTACTCTCATCCAACTAGTGGGATGGAGGTATCTGAAACCCCTTTCAAAAGCTTCAACCACTTCAGGTCATTACGGCGGTTTCAGGTCCCCACTTAAAATTTCTGAAATAACTTAAAGTGGCTGAAGCTTCTGAAAAGGGTTGCATGTCCCCCCATCCAAATGGTTGGATAGGGATACCCGAAACCTCTTTCAGAAGCTTCAACCACTTCAGGTCATTTCAGGTGAATGTTGAACCAAAACAAAAACAAGCAAAAAAAAAAAAAAAAAAAAAACTTCTCCTTCAAACCACCCGAAACTTATGAAATGACTTGAAGTGTCTTAAGGCCATTTCAACGGTTTCAGACCACTTCAAAATCTTTCATTCTGAAATCTTAGGTGGTCGTTAACCATTAGTGATGACGAGGAACCGAACAACTTCACGGAGGAGCACCTATGCCCATGGTGATAAAAATTAAGTTATCGAAGAAGGTACGACCTCAATTGCAGTCACGGTTTTAATTCCCTACTCACAAACACGCGAAAACACGAATGTATCTTTCGCTAAAATAGGGAAAGATCCATTGTAAATTTTTATTTATAATTATTATTATTCCCCCATCCTAGCGTTTCTTTCTTTTTTGTCCTTCCTCTCTCAATGTCCTCCTCATTCTCATCATCTTCTAATCTCGGCTCTGTTTCCTCTTCTTCCCGTTTACTGTCAGTGTCATTCCTCTATCTACATTTATTCGTTCTCCAATGAACCTTGTTGATTAGTATGCCCAAGTTCATGCAGCTCTTCGCATAGTAGTCGTAACATGAGCTCTATAGCCCTAGGCGCCCATGTGCACCGTCAAGAATGACCGGCGGGATAATCACGATAACCTGGTTGATTGTGATGATGAGGACTCACACTACGAACACCGCAGGTACAACAACATTGAAGGAGAGCACGACGAGCATCACTGAACCAAATTGTGAAAATGGAAATGAGAACAGCGAACACCACCGTGAGTACGAGGAAGATGAATGTGGGCACCATCAGAAGTCCTGCTCTACCACTCACCAATGTGAAAAATGAGAATGAATTTTTCCTTAGAATATGGGAAGATACGCAAAGCAACAGGATAATGAATATTTCAGAAACGAAATAAGAAGATACATGCCAAAATCTCGTTTCTCTTCCATCTCCCATGCGCAACTCCAACTTGTCACGCCACTAAACCACACCTCGATCACAGATTCCGACAGCACCACGGGGTTTGCCATGATCGACAATCCCTGTCTACCAATTTACCTCGTCTGTTTCCATAAAGAAACGGGTGAGTTACAACCTCCATACTCCACCCAGCTCATTTCCACCATCTATTTCGTTCTCTTGAATGTACTTCGCGGTGATCTGTACCGAGGTTCAACTCACTCTTTTTCGCCCCCTTCGTTCTCCAGTATTTCTTCAGTAGTTTCTCCTCTTCATCTCCTCCCTGTCATTCCCCGCTCCCATCTCTCCTCTCACCATAGCGCATGATACCATAACTGTGCAATAAATGCTCTGCAACCTTAGCTCTCATGAGGAAAACTTTGGACAAAACCTGGACGGTTCGATTACTCTATACCCATGTCCGACGCATGAAATGCACGCCAGTATCGTTGAGCGCCTCCACTAGAGTCCTCCTAGACTCGCCCTACTCAGGCATAGTTTACGATCTGCCGGGCCCCAACGGACATGCTCACACTCAAACCTCTCACAACAGGTTGTGGGCAGCGTACAATATACTTATTAAGTCGACGTCCCGTGACCCAGTGCGGGACTAGACGCATGGGTCCTGTTAATTTTCTCTGTATCGTCCCAGTTTTAACAGATGTCCCGAAAGACACAGCTGGAGGCATGTCCCATAGCGCCGCCATAGAACTAGTCCGATCCAAGTAATTCAGATTTTCTGCACGCTACTCGTTTACTGCGAATAACGCTCAAACTTAGGTCTTTATTTCTACAGTTTTATGGGTTTACCAACTGAGCTAAGCCCCATTGATTTCAATCCCGGTCCCAAAAAAAAAGAGAATAAGAATAAAAAGCTAAAAATGAAATAAAATAAAATGTAAAGAAATAAAAATCCGAAAGGGAGGAGGGGGAGGAACCACTGGTACCCCCTAGGTCCCACCTATCGGACCCTCGGGCGTGGCCGACAAAAAAACTAAGGGGGATAGCCCCACCGGACCCTCAACCCCTCGGCTCTTCAAGCTGCTCCTATACTCCTGCATCGTTGCCCGCTGACCCTGATCCTTGAATCTCCTAGATGAAAATCCAACACTGTAACCAATAGAGCTAGGCCCAAGGTGGATACTAGCAGCCGCGCAATTCTATATAATCACTTGCTACGTGGCGCATGGGCCATCCAAAACCTCAAGCTTAGACCTTGACCCACCGGTAAAATCCACGACCGCTGAGTGCCTACACAATCCACGTCGTCGAGTTCATCAGCTCCCGCCTTTTTGCAAAGCGAGAGAGTCCTCTCGGCCATGTCACGCAAAAGTTAAACAAAAACAAGACACCTTGGGAACGACGCAAAATAACCCTGCGAGCCACTGAGGCGGGCGAGGTTACGTCGTCCCTTCACCGCTCTAGCCGGGTGCGCCAGCTATACTTCCCTCGGTCCTCTACGACATGATAGGTTTCCACAGGGTTCAACTTACCTTCCCTAAGGGGCTGTCACCACCCTTAGGGGCGTATCCCTACCGAGCTACTGACTCACGTGCAAAATTTTTTAGATGCAATCGCAGAGGTAGGTCAGCCGAGAGCATTTGCTCCGCGGGAACCTATTCTGTCGTAGGGGATTACGAGAAGTACAGCGGGCACACTCGATTAGAGCGGCGAAGGAACGACGTTATCGGCGCGAATACCCTTACAAGGGTATCCGCCCTGTTTTTTGCAAGTGACAGAAAGGCTTGGTTAACCTGGATCTTGAGTGCCCGTGCGGGAAAATGTGAGGGTCGCCCGCACGTAGGCAAGGGTCTGCCTTGTCCGGGTAGGGAGTACGTGGGCGCGCAATTTTAAGGCGCGCGTGTGATTTTTCTGATTGAGTGGGCGGCCGGGGTAGCCGGCCGACCCATACTAAAGCCATGAGATTGATTAGGGGGTGAAGGTCCGTTTTCTTTGGTCGACGCGCGCGACCGATGGTAGGATTGGCGTGTCGGTAGGCGCATGGGACGGCCACGGCACGGGGCGGTGGCCCGGCGTAAACGCTTAGGGGCCGTGGGTACGAATGTGGGTCGAAAGGGTGGCCGGAGCGGTATCCTGGCCCGGAGCGCTGTGGGGTACCACCTTGTAAGCAAAGCCGCGCCTGCTGGTCACAGGCTTGGGCTTAGCCCTATCGGTTACGGTATAAGACTATTGCAGCGGAGGTACGGGGGTCGAGGCCAGCGGGCGGCGGCGCGAGAGCGACGAAGCAGCGAAAGCTGAGGGGTTGAGGGTCCCGCGGGACTATCCCCCTCAGTTTTTGTTGGGAGAGCCCGGACGCGGACCCACACCAAAGGGTCTCTTTTTTTTACGGAAGGACCCACGGAGGCCTGCTCCTTCTTTTTCGTTGGGGGCCAGTGTCAAATTTTAAATTACTCTATTTTGTCTTTGGTCCTTAGGGCTATAGGGGGGCCGATGCCGCGCTTGGAGACCCCGGATGATATTGATTTGGTCTACACGACGTGAACATCAAGACAAAGAGGGGTTGGCTGGTTGTGTGGCAGGCCGTTGCGGAGTCCACCCGGTCAGAAAAGGAGGGTTGGCTGGCCCCTACGCAAGGACGGCACGCGCGACTGGCCTGGGAGGCATAATATGTACTGGGTACACTTACCTGAACCCGGACGTGAGTTGGGGTAGGTGCGCGCCCGGAAAGTAAGAAAAGGGGATTGGGATGATACAGAGAAGACTAGCATGGTCTTTGCGCAACAGGGGACACCCATAAAATGGGAATGAACCCGACCGAGAAACGGGCCGTATAGGCAAAACGGGGATCCGCAGAGTTTAAGTCGTGCAGGACTGGATGACTTGCTGACGCGGATACAGGGGTGATCGGGGGAGAACAACGCCGAGGAGATTTGCCTGGCCCCTATGCAAAGATTCTCATGCATAAGCCCTGAAGGAGGGGCCACGTTCACGCAGAAAGAGTGAGGCGAGTGGGCTTTGACCGTGGCAGATCTCCTTGGGAGGAAATCTGAGTAAGGCGGAGGAGATCTGCATGAACCCGGACGTAGGGGAGGCCGAGTGACTTTGGGGCCGCCGTGGGGCATCGCCCTGACCGCAGTCCTTTGGGACATCCGTTAAAGATTCGGATGATACGAGCAGGTCTGCCCGACTACCGGGTGCGGGGGAGAAGTGGGTTGAAGCCCGGGGATGAACCCGGATGCGAACCGGGTTAGGGGGCGAACGGGAAATGGAAAGACGGGGTATGTAACGAGCGTGAGGCTGAGGGTGAGCCGAGGGAGAGGAGAGAGAGGGAGAGAGCGTGAGCACACACACACACTCACTCACTCGACACGTTGGACTCGGACTGAGGATCGGACGCAGACACAGTGGCAAGGCACCAAGTCGAAGTCTTGGATTTCGAATGTCGAAACAGCAAGTCATACTGAGTACGAGTACAGCAGCAGAGAACTGGTACGAGACCGGTGCCCGTACCGTACGGGGAGCCGGTATAAGTACCGGTGACACGTACGGTACCAGGGGCATTTCTGCAAAGGCCCCGAGGGCAGAACTGAAAAATGCAGTATTTGAAAGTGGCGCCCGAATTGCAGCATGGCGCCAGTTGTCCAAAATCCTACGGTACCAAAGGAGGGGTTTGGAAAAAGGGTGCCAGGCCGAAAACGGGATGCAGCTGAAACAACAAAAGATAGACCAGGGATCGAGCCCTGGCGGAGTCTGTAACACTATCCCCTCCCTCTAGAAGGCAACGTMCCGRCTGCCAAAAATCATGAAACAATGCTGAAATCTGTGAAGGACGGGACGGGGCCGATCACTGGTTAACAAGTCGAAAGGGAAGAGGGGTATAATGTGGGTGGCAGGGGCTGCGGAAGTAAGAGGGAACAGGGTTTGATACCGGTGAACAGAGTTGTCCTACTGATGAACTATGGGGGGTTGCGAGGAACAGGGTAGTCCTACGAATGAACTAAAGGGAGATAGGGAGCAGGGTGGTCCTACTGATGAACTAAGGGGACTCATGGTTCGCTATAGGTTAAGGGGGAACAGAGTTCAGGGCACAGGGAAACTTCTATTGATGTTCTACTGGGTAAGGGAAACGATGTTCAGGAAAACAGGGTATTTCTATTGATGTTGTAGTGGGTAAGGGAAACAATGGTCAGGGGAATAGGCGATGTCTATTGATGTTCTAGTGGGTACGGGGAACAATGGTTGGGGAAACAGGGATCTGCTAATGATGTTCTACAGGGTTGTCAAAGTCAGAAAATGTTTGTTCAGGGTGCGAAGGMTGGTGTGTCCGAAGGAGTCGGAAGCAGAATCTCATGTAGGAACAAAGTGTCCAAGTGTCTTGAAAGGGGGTCTGCAGCGGWCTTGATCAGGTCTTTGGAGTAGGTGGTAGAAGCGGTCTTCAGCAACTGCGATAGGTAGAAGTCCAAGAAGCGTAGTAGTAGTTCAAGTGTCAAAATCCAAGTGCTAGGGTGCGTCCGGTACACGAACTGCAATGAGGTCTGATATGGAAGCAAGGAAGTCGCAGACTGATGCAAAGATCCATGTCACAAGTTGCTGCTCCAGTAAGTCCGCGAGTCGGGGATGCCGGCCAATGAAACAGCATGGTGGCGAAACCAGCTGCATAATCTCCATGAACAGTGAGGCAGCATGCCATCGTCCTCGTGCACTTGCCATTAGATCCTTTATCGCTGGCGTCACGCAAGTTCACAGGCATTGGACAAGAGAGACAAGGTAGTGGAGAGGACAAATGGGACAATGCTAGGCGAGGGCAAGAGCAGATCAGACATCAGGAATGAGGATCAAGGGAAGGGTGGACTGGGTTCAAGGGTGTGTGTAGAGCAGGGTTGCAAGGGTTTTTAGCGGGGGTTTATGCCATAGTGATATAGGTATCTAGGAC
>BFEA01000373.1:849246-860168 GCA_003427395.1 Chara braunii
AATCAATCAACCAATCAATCAATCAATATTTCAATCAATCAATCAATCAACCAACCAATCAATCAATCAATCAATCAATCAATCAATCAATCAATTTTTTTTTATTTTTTTTATTTTTTTTTCCACACACCGAAAACAACCCCCCGAAGATTATTTTTTTAAACTTTTTTTTGTTCGAGGGGGTATGGTCGGGGTTCCGGAACCCCAATCCGAACCCCCCACCCCCAACCCCCTCTCCCCTCGGCCGCTGCGGGCCGCAGCATTCCGCGGTCACCGCGGTCATGACCGCGGGCTAGCGGCCCCGACCGCGGACCGCGGTCGTACCCGCGGCGACCGTGGCCGTTGGTGTTTCATAGTTGCAGTTGATTGAAAAGGCACAAAAATAAATTTAACATCCTGCTTTTGGAAATGTATATATTTTGCTTCTCCAGACAAGCGAATACTCTGAGAACCTTGCATCGCACACCTGTGTAGAGCTTCTCTACAAAATGCTCAAATTCTTACGAACATTTTTCGCAAGAGTTCTTGTCTTCTCAAAGCCCTCTTCACCCTTCCCATTCTATCATCCCAGGGTTGATGGAAAGGACCTCACCCATGACAAATCTTTGAAGTGTGCACACTGGTCGACCCATCCCTCATACGTGAGGCCATGATCACAATGCTTGTCGACTCAATGTCGAACGCCTCAGCGAGGTCCATGAAAAAGGCTCCCTCCAATCTGATGGGCTTTTGTGTGGGTCCGATATGAAGAGGAAGGAACATTTGCAACCACTTTTGCGTATGTTTCCATCAAATGCTTGCCAACGTCTTTGGCCATCTTGCTTTGCTTCGGAGCCAGTATTGCTTTGTCTGCAAGGACATCACGTAGGGTCTACAACCACCCGCACCTGCCTAACGTGGAAGGGAATTTCCACGCTTGGATATCTGGGACGTGGACAGGAGCGAGGTAGCCTTTGTGTCGGGTATATCGGATATTATAATACGGGAACTTGGGCGGCTTGGCCCCATCCTTTATCTCATAACAACGCTATGGCCTTGGAGCTTTGCCTGCCTCACCATGTTTGGTGGAAGGCTTTACAACGTCTCTCCCTGTCTATACGCCCGTGCGAATACGGGCCGTATGTACGGTCCTCCGGGCGGTCGTATAGGTCGTACGTAGGGCCGCCCGAGCTGATTTGGGGGCCGTCCCGAAGGGGGGTCGGAGATCTGAGGGGGTGGGGGCTTGTGCATGTCGGGGGATACCCCCCCAACGAAAGCAATAAATAATATATATATATATATATATATATACAGGGTCACCAGCCCGTACGTACGGAGGTCCCCGGGCAGACCTCCGTATGTACGAGCGTTCGGCCCCCGCCAAAAATTATTTTGCGGCCTAAAAATAATTATGTTTTTCTGAATTTGTTTTTGTGAGTTCTCTATGACGTGAGGTAAATGGCTGTAAATTTTCAAGTCATTTGGCTAAGCCAAATAAGAATTAAAAATCGCCAAAGATGGCGGTGTCAAAACGTGCTCGCCCACGTATTTTTTCACTTTTTCCTTTTTGTTTCACTTCAATTCGGGGTCTAAACAATTTTATTATTTTTTTAAACTTTTTTAGTGGGTTTTGTATTATGTGAAGTACACATCTGCAAATTTTCGGGGCATTTAGCTATGCCAAAAAAAAAAAAAAATCGCCAAAGATGGCGGTGTCGAAAATATGCTCGCGCACTCACTAAATTTAGTTCTCTTTTTATTTTTATTTATTTTTATTATTAGTATTTGTTTTCCGTATTTTATTTTTATTTCAAATTTGGTAAGGAATTCGGATGTAATGCTCAGGCAAATCTTGTTTATTGTATTTTTCTCCATAACATATCGTTTTTTCAGATTTTTTTGATGACTTGTTTTTTTGTTTTTGTTTTTTTTTGTTTTTTTTTTTGGGTCCGCATTCGGCCCGAACGGCCGAACGCATCCCCAACGGGTCCCATACGTTCGGGCGTTCAGGTTCGGGCGTTCGGCCTGTCCCGAATGCCAGTTACCCTGTATATATATATATATCTGTTTGTGACGATATATATATATGTATACATATGTATATAAATATATATATATATATATATATCGTCACAAACAGAACTGCCCGGTAAAACCGTAGGCAGAGAGAGAGAAGAGGACAACAAACGAGGGGATATATATATATTTTTTTTATTTTATTTTTTTCGGGGGGTTTGGGGTTGGGATAGACCTTAAAAAAAAAAAAAAAAAAAAAAAGATTGATTGATTGATTGATTGATTGATGGGGGGAGGGTCGCTCAGTCAATCAATCAATCAATCAATGAACCAAATTATTTTGCTTTATTTTGTTTTTCCCCCTCGTTTTGATGATTTATATTTTTTAAAAATATATAAACAGACCCCCCCCCAAAAAAAAAGGGGCTCTAGAGCACGAAACGCTCTACAACCCCATTGTTTTTTTTTGTTGTTCTTTTTTTTTTTTTAGGAGGATTTCGGCACTTCGTACGTCCAGTACGAACGGCCGTAGTACGACCGTCCGTACGGCCGTACAATAGAACCCCCGTACATCGTACAGGGGTAGACACAGGTCTCTCCGTGGCAACTGCCCTGTTTCCCAACCATCAAACACCTCTTTCACCTTCTCAAACACATCGTCTAAGGCCCTCACCAAGATCATATAAGGGCTAATGAAGCCTGACCACTGCAAATTCCAAGGACCAAGTGACAGTGTCCAGGAATGGTCAATTCCAGTCACTCTTTTTTTTTTTTTTCCCTTTCTTTTAATTGGGCCCAGTGCCCAAGGCTGATATTACAAATAAGAAGATTGAGGCCTGGGTCCTCACAGTCTACCCGGAGTGACCGAACCGAACATGCTGAGTACTGGGCTCAGTGTCCCTCCTATGATGACGATGATGATAATGATGATGATGATGATGATGATGAACCAGCAGGAGTAGCTAGGCAAGGCATGCTGGCCCCCACGGACACATCCTACCGTCCTTCCCGTAACTTACCCAAGGCTAGGCGGATCACAGACTCGGTAGCAAAACTTGATTAACATGTGAGTTAGCATTATTTGATTAACATGAAGTTCATGGAAGCCTTGCTCTCACACCACTCCTGTGGCACAAACCTACCCTGTGGGCTGGTGAGAGATCCGCCGGGGTTGGTTGGTGGTTGGTGTTGCCCGTACTATACATAGTACATATAGTCATAGACTATATTATTGATTTCCTGGCAAACGAGGGCATCAAGAGAACAGGCCAAGGGGACCAAAGGATGAGGATAGATTGAGACAACGCAATCGTTTTGTTTTGTTTTGTTTTTTTTTTTTGTTTTTTTTTTTTNCTGAGCCTTGGCCGTCCTAAGATCACGAGGTCACCTCCCAACCCAACCGCTCATCAATACTCCCAGCGTATCCCCTACCCTACTATCCTACCTCACTGTAACCCACTCAGGATCATCACCCAACCAGCAGGTGGGTGACTTGGACCAGACAGCATGACAGGCACCAAGGCTAGCTATTACCCCAGTCCCAGTGGAAGCGGAATCGGACAGGCCACGCTGTACGGGAACTTCGGACGCCAGGTACTGCTATATTCTACCAACCTCGTGTCCTTTTTATGCAAGAGACTATAGACCCCTGGGTTTATCTTGGGGGACAGGCTAACTAGCAGTCAGTACCCCAGCCAGACAGTCTACTTTCCTTCCCCCAGCTTACCCAAGGCCAGGCGGAACTCAGACTGACAGTCCTACCGTCCTTCCCCTAGCTTGCCCTATCTTGGCTAGGTGGAACTCAGACCCGCTGGGGTAACTACCGTAATCTACACCCTAGGGACTAAGTCTTTCTAACCCCTTCCTCAGTCAACTGTAGACATATGCAAGCCCGTAGGCCGTATGTATGTGTTCAGAAACTGTGGATGTATGTTTTTTAGCCCGTAGGCTACGTATGATATGTGTGTGTATATCCAGACACCAGTTGTATACCCGAAGGCAGTATGTATGTATAACGGGCCCAACCGGACAAACCCCCCCAAAGTCTGTAACCAAGCTCGAACCCGTAACCTGTGAGATATATCTGCAAGACTCAACCGTATGAACATCAATCGGAGATGGCACGTATGTGTGGTATATCAGACTGGGGAGGACAATCGAACAGCCAAGGCCAATACCCCAAGCAAGCCCTGCAGAACCCAGAACCGGCATACGACACCCGGGACTTGATCCCCTGACCAATACAGGCAGGGTCTGTAATCATAACCATGTAGTGGTCAGAGGATAGTGTGTCCAGCCGTGCGTCAATCTAACGCCCTGCCGGTGTCCATGCGCAAGGCTGCGGATTTGAACCCGCAACCTTATACCACAATGCGCATTTCCAACCGGTGCTCTAACCACTGAGCTACATCAACTGGACGAGACAACGCAATCGTAACATCATTTGGTCACCCTGGCCTGTTCTCTTTTTTTTTTTTTTTTTCCCAAGACAAAGATCTTCTTTTTTTTTTTTTTTTTTTTTTACATGAAACTCTGCTCATTCTTATTACCACACCAAAAGAAGGAGAGGCCGGGAAAACCTCAGCAAACAACCCGGAAGAAAAAGCACAAATTTTGATACTGGGACCATTACCCAGCTTAGGTGCAGGCATTGGGACACCGTGGTCTAGAAGCAGAATGGTCAAATCTGGACCGCTGCCCTGACACATCCCAACCCTGGGAAAAAGGGAAAAAGAAACAAACTGCCTCCAAGGCCTCAAATCCAGCACAACCTAAAGAATCAGAAAAAAAAGAAAGAGTTCGATAGCCAACTAACTAACAGCCAATTAACAAACCAAAGGACCAATGAGAAATCTACCCCCATTACCACCTATACTACACATAAAAAACTGCAAAAACTATCTACCAATCCTACTACAATCTCTAACCGCCTAACCCGGCGGCACAGACCTTGACCTGGCGCTCCTACCACAATACATCCACCCAATCTAAGTCTATAACGACTTGTACAACTAGATAAGTAGGTTGATAGCCTCCGATGTCCCACAGCCCGTCTACTGCGACTCCTGCAACCGACCAGCCCAGGTTGAAATTGCTACATCTAAACTTTAAACAGCCACTGGGCCAAGCACAGTTGCCCCTTCTCATCGATCGACGCAAAGGAATTGTTCAGGCACCATGTTTCTCTGAACCACATTTTCCCAGTACCGCTGCTACCTGATTTGGCGACCTTCCTTCGCCAGTCCGCTTGAATGGCTTTTCTCAACTGTTGCATTGTAGAGCCTCTGATTTGCGCATTGGTCCACTGATTCCCTTCGAACACTTGGTCATTTCGTCCCTGCCAAATAACTGAGAACACCACCGCTCTGGCCGATTGCGCCATGTAACCCCACCCTTTTGCAATCGGAGTACCATCTGGGACCCCTCCCAATAGAGTCCATTTCTTATCCCACTCGAATGATTGACCTGGTAGTCTGTTCCATATATTAATCCACCATTTCCAAATCCGAGCCTAGGCAGGACAGTCCCACCACAAGTGGACCGTGGATTCAAAGGCCCACTCACACCGCAGGCACTTCAGGTCTATTTCCAAATGTCTGGCAGCGAGCCACACCGCCGAAGGGGTGGCCATCATAGAGAGTAGCCACAGAATCGAGGCTTGTCTTTGACAGGCAATCAGCTTCAGCTGTTACCAACAGTTGAGCAGTGCCTGATCTATGCTTTCAGGTTCTATGTCAATGATTGCCATCCATCTCGTTCTTGCCACAGTCAGAGGATCCTTCCGAGCAAGGACGTATTTGTAGCCGACCTTCGGGGTGTAATCCAGAATTCTCAAAATTTCCCCAGATTTTCCAAGAGCTCTCCACTCCCACATGTAGGGATCTAACTTCATGTTCTCCACCGGTGTACCGTTCTGGATCACCTCGCATCCTTGGACCCCATACGTGCTGCTCCGTTCGCTCACTCGAACCTGCGTAAACGTGGAGCCTACCGGCGGTTGCTCATCCTCTTCAAGCTGCAACAGACAAGACTTTTGACTAACCTGCCATCCTTGGAGAAGTCTTTTCCCGTCAGGTAGATGCTCCATAATTTTCCATAGCTTCGACTGATCTCCATTTGTGCTCACCAGCCAGGATCCTACCGGATCCACTGCGTTCGGGCCCAGGTGGTATTTCCAAAGAGACGGGATTGCGTCGAACACATAGGCCAGTTTCAAACTGAGATTCCTCACATTACCAAGAGTACACCTCAACTGAGATTCAGATTTCCACGTTCCCTGGATTTGGTCCCAGAGGTCCTGCACTCTGAGGACACCCGGTTCAATCCACTTGCAACCAAAGCTATTTCTATCTGCCTTGATCCATTCTCCATCTCGAGAACGGATGTGGGGGTTCTCAAATAATGGTTGTAACATTATTTCAGCCTTCGTTGTTGGTTCCACTCACACGTCCGGCATGAGCTTCTTCCAAGCGAAGGTAATCGCCTTCCAAAATGGAGACTTTATTTGTCTTCTCTGGAAGGACTGGAGCATTAGGCAAAGCCAAACATCATTTGGTCTGGTCAGCTCCCATTCTTCTGCCAGAATGTGTTCAGCCATGATGACCCAATGCGGAGCAGGGGATAGCTGACTAGCATTAATCAGCCACCGTATAAGCATAGCATTGTTCTGTTTTTTCGGGTCCAAGATCCCCAAACCTGCTTGGATCCTGGGAGTGCAGAGCATCTCCCATGCTACCTTGGAGATGAAAGAATCCTCATCTGTAGCGTATGGTTTCCAGAGAAATTTGGTCGCTCGCCTTTTAGTGAGTGAGTACAGTTGTGACCCTAGGGCCGTAACTGTACCCACAAACCACAACAAAACAAATAGGCCCCCATTAATAACTAAGGCTCTTCCGAACAACGATAAATGAGACGCCTTACCCCACGTTACCATTCTTTGCATCGATTTCTGCAACAATACATCATCTTGATCACCCGAGCAATCCAAGAGGGAAATTTGGACACCTAAGAAACGTTCCGACAGATCATCTGTTATACGCTTTATTCCCCACTCACAAGTCAATGAGAAGTTAGCAGGAAGCAGGAATATCGATTTGTGCCAGTTGACTGAGGCTTCAGACAGATCACAATATCTAGCTAGTTCAGCCCTCAACGCTCCCAGTGATTCCGCTGTGTTTTCTGATAGAACAAAAAGATCGTCTGTCAGCGCCTTCACCTTGCACTGGGACGGTCCCACAGTGAGACCTCTGATTCTCTCCTGTCTTCTAATGTTATTCAGCAATACCTCGATTTGAACTGCAAATAAGAGCGGGGCAAGGGGACAACCTTGTCTCAATGATCTTGTAAGAGGCAACGTCTCAGATAAATGGCTATTAATCATTACCGCAATTGTTGACAATGTTTACATAGCTACTATCCATCTGCGAAAGTTGGACCCAAACCCCATAACTTTTAGGGTTGTTAGGACATATGACCAATTCACCCGGTCATATGCTTTTCCAGGTCAAGAAGTAGCACAACCACATTTAGAGAGTCATTGTGTATGATCTCCAGAGATTCAATGACAGTAACTATATTATCAAATATGGATCTGCCTTGAACAAATGCCGCCTGGTCGCTTTGGACCAGGTCAGGGAGATATCTACCCAGTCTTCTGGCCAAGATTTTAGCCAGTAATTTATACGATACATTCAAGACTGATATAGGTCTCCAATTTCGGATCTCCGTCCGATCACCCTTCTTAAAAAACACAGAAATGACTCCTTGGTGCATATTGGCAGACAGATTAGAGCCCAGTAATATCTCATTGTAAATTTCAATTAGGCTACTTCCCACTGAGTCGCAAATCTTAATATACAGTTCCACCGGGAGCCCATCGTCCCCGAGTGCTTTACCTTTTGGCATGGATTTGAGGGCTTCTAGTGCTTCCTCCGGTGTAATTGGCCGGTCCAAGTCTAGGCGCCCCGACGTCGAAATTCTAACCGAGGTACCATCCCAATGCACGCAGTCTACGTCCAAGTCTTCAGTGACTTCCGCGCCCTGCAATCTTGAGGTGAGTATGTCTTTGTAGTAAATGGCAGCGTATTCGCACACATCTGTAAGTTCTCTAGCTCTTGGGGCATCTGAGTCAAATGGATGTTGGAGGTCTCTCATCTGTAGAGACGAGCGTCGAGGTAGAAGTTTATGGAATGATTCCTTGGTCATACGGTCATAGACCGCAATACCTTTGACCATTAACCGCTCCGACCAAATGTCTGAGTTCCTTTTTTGCATATCCTCCCATTCCATCATCAATTTCGCTCTTTCCTTTCCCCAGATCAGATTCGACACAGGATGTTATGTCATTCTTTGCTCAGCATAACAGATTCTCTTTCTGATTTTCGTTTCTTCGTTTGAGCGGTTAGCTGCCATAATTCTAGAAAAAACGTTGAGCAAGTTCGATAACATTTTGGAACCTAAATTCCACCATTGTTCCCGAGTAGAGAAATTATCCCTAGATTGCTCCCAGTCTGTCCAGAATAAACGCATCCATTCTACAAGACCTGGATCTTCCAAATTCAAAGTGTTAAACCAAAATAGGCCCTTACCTCTTACCAGGGTAGAGGAGGTAATAGACATCCTCACCGGTTTATGATTAGACAAGGACTGTAACACTTCCGATACCTCATTGACCGAATTCCACAAGCCAAAGGAGATTAAGAAGTAATCTAACCACCGGGTTGTGGTACCTGTATTATCTCTGCAATTCGAAAACCAGGTGAGTCCTAACAGATCCGGATGAGCCAGTCTGTATGGATCAATCAGGTTAAACTCATTCATCAGAGCTAATAGTGTTTCCTTATCTCGAATCTCATCCAGTCTAGACGAGGTAGCGTCCAAAGAGGTATTCCAATCAGTAGCTAGAATAAGGCGGTCGTTGTCCGGAATCATATAGAGCAGTTCATCAAAAAAGCATGTTCGTTCTGAACGAACTACAGGAGCATAAATAGAAGCAACAATCCATTCTTCCTCGTTCTTAAAGAATTTCACCCAACACCATCTGCCCCACAAGTCAACGTAGAAATCAATAATTTCCAAGTCTGCATCCCTGTGGATCAGAATAGTCGTGCCTCCACTTGAGCCGATGGCGGGGGACTAAATCGGCGGTCCATCCCACCAATGTCCCAAGGAGTTGATCTTGTCCTCGTTTAACTTGGTTTCCTGTAGGCAAGCAATGTGGCACTTCTTCTCATGCAACCACCCTTTCAACCTATCCCGTTTGTGTCTCTTAGTGGTGTCACCTAAACCTCTCAGATTCCACGTAATCAAGTTAAATTTGGACATCCCCGGCAACCCCTCCTGCTAAGGATTGGATTCCGGAGGTGGGATGAGTTGGCACCCATGGGGCAGTAAGATTGTTTTTGAAGATCTGCGAGTTCAATTTCTTCGCGCTGGGTAACCTTCTCTCGAGCTCTCCCAACAATTCTGCCGAACTGTACGGAGGGATTCTGACACACGACAATTCCTGTCTTCTCTTCTCGTACAACCATGCAAGTGGAAGTAATTTCAAACCCTCAGCCTCTAATGCTTCCAATTGACCTTGGTCAAAACGCACATCAAATATAGGAACAAAAAATTTCAACTTCCTATCAGGGGTTTCCGGATGATCTGTTATCAACCGAACCATCAACTCACCCGACACCCACCGAAATAGAAACTTGTTCCTAATGAGGGCTGGCTTCTGACGGTCTTGTTCCACTGGATACGTACGCAAAATTGGCCCGATCGCTCATGCTATCTGTGCCTGCAAGTAGAAAAAAGCGTATAGAGGCACTTGGACCGCAGTCACCCAAAACACCGAATCGTCTTCCTCCAGTCTTTGAGCGCGCAGTTGAGCTTTCGTAAGCCATGGTTTAAATTCGAGAACATACCGATTCGTGCCAATCGTAAGTTCATCCCTACCTTTGAGAATCAAAAAGGTAGCGATCGCTGAGCTTTTGGCTACGTACGAAAGTTCATTAGGACTCTCGATCTTAACTCTTCCTCGACTAAATGTTTGTGCATCCAAAGCACCTTCGGCCACTTTCATATCCTCAAACGCCCTTACTATATCCTCTTTGACCTTTCGGGACAAGAATCTCGCCCCTTCTCGGAATATAATGGTGACAGTGTGCTCTTTCAACCACGCTATCTTCACCTGGTCAATGTTCCTGTTCACGTTAAAGCGAACCTCTCGACCCTCTCCACTCATCTCTCCAGGGTCGATGCCTGCTGGCATCACTCCGTCTTCGTAGCAGCGCCTTGCTAATTCTCGCAACCTCTCATTATCCTCTTCAGACTCATTTGGAGCAGACGGTGGGGATCTCGGCCCCCGGTCCATGTTGACATCCGTCATAGGTGTACCACACTTCGGACTCAGCACGTGTTCCACTTGCCTACCTGATGGCACACCCAGCTAACGGCAGTAACCGAGCCTTCAACGACACTTGCACACTAAAAACTGTCCGCCTGGTTACTCATGCTCACTACCTTACGTTGACTATCAACCTTCCTCATCACCTCATATGTAAACACTACTCAGGTCGGATCCGGGATATCGTGTTGGAGGGTGCCATAGCTCCAAGGCTATGTCGCGCCGCCATGCTTCACTACAACCCTACCGGGGGAACTATCGTGATGGTAGCGCCCCGGCCGAGTCCGTTCCATTACTGGGTTGCGTGCGCTAGGTCGGAGCGCTGTAGCGCCGGCGGTAGCGCACCGGTCCGACCTCTATAGAAAAACAGAAGATTGCACTTTACAAAGATCTTCTTAAGGAGCCAGGCGTCCCTTACAAAATTTTGCAGTCGGGTTTAAAGGGGAGACATCACCAGTCAAGCCCAAAAACTGGACTGCCACACACCTCAAATGTTATGTACAAAAAAAAAAAAAAAAAAAAAAAAAAAAAAAAA
>BFEA01000373.1:897623-911667 GCA_003427395.1 Chara braunii
GAGGGAGGAATGTCGAGATAGAAGATGACAAGATCCTGTCTCTTATACACATCTAGATGTGTATAAGATTTTTGTGTGTGTGTGTGCGCGTGTGTGCGCGTGTGTGTGTGTGACGCGCAACCTCACGCCCTGTACTGTCTTTCGTTCGGAGTGCTCGATGTGCGGAAAGAGGCCCTAAAAAACAGCAAGATGGGGTGTGCCAAGGATTTTTGGAAATTGAGTGTGGGGACACAGACGGAACTGAAATCCCCCGTGTTGGTTCCGATGAAGTAAGTCGGTTGCTTTCGCGCGTCGCGGAATGCACGCGCGGGCACAGCGCGAAAAGAGAAAAATCCAAATTCAATCCAAAAAGTATTGTCGAGCTTCCCACCGTGCTACGGCCCGGCGTTTAGAGCCGAAGGGTTTTGGCACGCTTCGCGTGTCTCCTTTTCGTATCAAATCCCGTCGTCGCTCACTGGTCAGTTTTGAGTCTGATGTGGAGGGTCTCAGCCGCGTGGCTCTTTCCTTATGCTCGTCTTCACTCCGTATTCTGTAGTGGAAGCCCTTTGCTTCGTAGCGATCGAAACGCTGGCACTCTATGCACAGGGTTCGGGGCCAATGGGGCGCCACTGCCGTCCACGGAATGACGATCAGCTCGTTAAAGGGGAGCAATATTGAGTAGGGTGGAAAGTGCGTGTCGATAATAACAAACCCAGCCTCTACGAACCCTGAACAACGGTTTGCCGGAGGGAAGTAGTATCGTCCGCCGATCTATGCGACAACTTCTCGTACATCCCACTTGCATACACGTGTCCTTTCCTCGTTGTAAGGAAAAGGCCGTGTTGATACGGGAGGTACGGGAGGCTGACGCCCGATCAAAGGGTGCTTGTCAGTCCACATGTCAATCAATTGCAAAAACTTCGATACGTCATCAAGGAAAAACAAGAAACACTCGCGCAACCACCAATCAATCATTTTTAATCACGAGAGAGAGAGAAAACACTCATCAACTGGATCATGCAGGTAACTGAGGGACTGGCCCGCGACTCAGGTTTCGTAATCCACCGCGGCGCTGATCCCTGGGCGCCTGGTTTCTCGAGGCTGCCCTGTAGATCGGTTGCAGATGTCGTGCAGCATAAGGCAGATGGCATGCGCAGGGCATTCAGAACTACAGATCTAAACACTCTTGCATTCTTGGACAAAGTCCCACCAAGGGCTGCATCTAATCAACACAAAAAGACGCGTATCTTCATACATACATTCACTGTGGAAGGTGCGAAAATGACAGAGGTATACAAGTTAGAAATCAACCGAGGGAATTGTACACACGCATCCACCGTTCACAAGGCGAGAGGATCAATTCCTTGACGTTTGGGGATTACCCAGGAAACTAATGGAAGAGTTCCGGAAGAAGTTCTTTCACACAGGAAAGCACACAGATTCATTCTCATCCAAGAGAGAGAGACAAACATCGAGACACATCATCATTCAAAGATAGAGGAGAGAGAGGGAGACGAGGGAGGAATGTCGAGATAGAAGATGACAAGATCCGAAAAGAGGAAGTTCGGCGTTGCCGCCGTACACTCACGGTCGAGATAAGGATCCGCAACAACAAAGGCGCATTCGCCGTTAATTCCAATATGGCCCCGGGCCAATCACCCACTCAACTTCAATCAATCGGTCCTCATGCCCACACCGACGATCCCGGCCGCCGCGTGCTAGCTCCCACCACTGCGAATGTCACCTCGCAGACGTAAACTCGACGCGGTATGTCCAGATCCCACTGTCCGTCGTGGCGATCAAGCGCGCAACCGGCCAGCCTATCGATAGCCCGACAGGACTTTCCGACTCGCATCAAACACTCTGCCTAGCCACTGTTTCCCGAAAGCTGGCTCGGGAGTCGAGAACGTAAGAGAGATTTACGGGCGCGTTTGCGGAATTTATAGTGGCGAGGAAGGAGAGAAGGGAGAGAGAATGCAGGGGGAAAGTCGAAGTGTAAGAAGAGAAGCAGGAGGAGAAGACTTGAAGAGAAGCGCGCTATAGAAGCCATGTTGATCCTTCGGGACTCAGCGATTGGCCAATCAGACTCGTCGCGCAATAGGCAGACCCTACCGTACCTCGCGTCTGATTGGTGGGCGAGAGTAATCGATGGATCGACTGGACTTCACAAGCTTTGCTCGAAGGGCGAGAAAAGAAAAGGCGCGAGAAGTAGAGCAAGACGGGTCCAAAATTTAGATGATCAAGAAAGGGGAAATGGACGTGCAAAGAGCTGAGCGGGAGAGAGAGAGAGAGGGAGAAAAACAGTTACGAGGAGAGAGAAAGAGGAGGGGGACTCGGAAGGAAAAAGGAGCGCGGGAGAGAGCGATGCAGGGGACAGAGAGGAGAAAGCCTTGCATGTGCGGCGCCATCAACAACAAAGAGAAAAAAAAGGCACCGAAACAGTTACAGCTTGCCTACGTCCTAAACCAATTCAAAATTGAAATCACTATATCCGCGCGCAAAAGAGCGGCGCGGGGAAAGAAAGTCCTACGCCTATTCGTATCCCCACGAAATTCCGAGAGTTTTCCCCAACGCGACCGAGAACATTCACACACAAAAACGACACGTCGAAGTTCCGCTTGTCCCGAAATTCCCAACTTTCGGGCCCAATTCCCAGTGCGCTCGCTAAGGCGCGTGTAAATTCCCGTGCATTTCCTGAATTGCAAAAAGCAGAATTCCAAGAATCAACCAAACTTCCGACAAAACGGGGGCCAAAAACACGGCACCCAAAATCAAGAAAACAAACGGGGTATCCGTAGGGTTGGTATGGTACAAGAAAAATTTGAACCAAAGGGGTACGAAAGATAGCACAGGTTCGGGAAGTAGTTCGTCACATATGTCATGCGCAGGGGGTTCCAAAATTATGCGATCTCCTGATTGCATGTTATGGCGGAGAAGGAGAGAGAGAGAGAGATAACAAAGTGATGAATGAGGAACCAAGCGTATCAACAAACGATCCAGCCAAAGTCCAGGTTGACGAGATCTTCAATTGCAATATTTTTCGTGGATCTGTTGGCTCGTGCGGCTGGAATCATCGATAGCCGTCCAGGTGACGCCATCATCGTCCGCCGGTTCTTCATGTGCTCTGCACCCCAGTTTGTTGCTGCCCGTCGAATCAGAGCGTAGGTTGACGTCATCGTCGATGGCGTGATCTTTGCGAAGCTTACTGATTCGTGCCATTTTCTCCTGCCGATTAGATGAAGAGAGGAGGGGGGGGGGAGTAGTCATGTGATCGGGATCTATTGCCTAGTTGGAATGGGCCAGTAGAGGGGGTACATGGAGGGGAGCTCACGGGGACGACGGGGAGGAAGTGGGGGTAGGTAGCGATTCATCACTTCGATCGTAACCGGAAGCTCCTCATATCGGGTGATCCGGTGGAAGCGAGGAAAGTGATCGCCGCTATGAGGAAGAGAAGCGAGGTAGTCGCGAGAGGAAAGGGTGCGGAGGAGCGCCGCTCGAAAGAACTCGTAGTGGCGACAGGCGGGGATTATCCCTGTGGCTACGCAGTAGACTTCTACCACGTTGCATCACTCCCATGCAGCGCTGAACAACAGGATATGCCAGCAGAACGTGGGGGTAGGGGGCTGAAGGGATGGGGGGGGGTAGACGGTAGCGAGTAGGCGGGTAGAGTAGAAGTCGCGGAAGAGATGGGGAAGGAAGGGATGGAGGGGGAAGGTGACGGGGGTGCGGATCTGTTCGAGGGTGAGGAAATCAAGGGGGCGGCGGGATAGCGTTCGAGGACGAAGGCCTGTGGCCCGCATCGGTAAGTGGGCGAACTGGGGGACGGGTGGGGCAGGAGGAGGAGGGGGATCTGCTCCGTCTCCGTCATGAGGTGCTTAGGGTAGCGGCTGCGGGGTCGCAATCTTCGGGCTTCGGCGGCTCCGGATCCCTGGTCGGATCGTCACCGATGCGCTGACTTGCTCCGCTGGCGAATTCTAGATGGCGTTTCCTGGCGGCAATCTCTTCTTGCTTACGCGCAGCCTCAGGATCTTCCGCCTCCGTGCCAGTACGCGCCTCTTCCTCCGCCAAGGCTTCCCACTCAGATCCGGTTTCTTCTTCCTCCTCTTCTTCTTCTTCACTCAGCTCGCCCTCGCTATACTCGCTATAGCTTCCTTCTTCCGCCGTTTCTTCGTCGTCGTCTTCTTCGCCGTCGTCGATCACCACTTCTTCCGCCTTCGGATAGAAGGCGTGAGGGATGATGTCGTAAGGCTTTAGATACTCCTGCCGTGATGGTAGCGTATCTATGTCCCTGGGCTCCTCCAAGCACGCAGTCCACTGAAGATACGGATCCAACGACCGCTCGAGAACGTACGGTGCGGGGCTGTCGTCACTTTGTGAAAAGATATCGGGCGAGAGATCGTCCGCCAATTGCACGATCGGCGCGATGAGCTCCTGCGCAATCAATTGGCGGCGGCCCGGCCGTACCGATCCAAAGAGAAAGTCGAGAAGATCGCCCTCGACGTTAGTCTTCCAAGCTTGTATGATCAGCAACTCTAAATTTTTGATCCACGCAGGATGCTCGCTGGTCTGCGTCCACGTCACCTGTACTCGGGCCAAGCAGAAGGACAGCTCGTTAAAAGTTTCGCGCCACAGTCGCCAATGCCCAGGATTAATAAGCAGGACAGAAAGAGGCTCAAACGAGAAGGAAAGAGAAGGATGAAGATCGGACTGCCAGAAGGTGGGGAAAAGAGAGGGGAGATCAAAGATGGAGAGAGGAGCGAGGGGATCGGCGTGGTTCATTGGGGACGCGGGAAAGGAACGAGGGTGGGGATCACAACTGGCGGTTCGCGCAGAGAACGATGGATCTCGCCAAGATCCGGTGCAAAGGTCGGGATGAGGTTGTGTCCTGGCCAGGCAAGACCATGCTGCCACACGTTGGACACCTGTTCTGTCCACTCTCGTAGCGAGGTTAAGATTGCGGTATGCCACCATGGATTGAGCGAACTGATGTCGTCGCTGAAAGCCTCAACCGTGGTGACGTGGCTCGTTCCGGCCCTTCCGGTAGCCGCTCACCGATGAACTGTGATTACTTCCGCCAGTACCACTGCCTGTGAGCTTCCTTTGAATCGAAACGCGGCGGTGGCACACACACCCACGTCGCAGAAGAACTGCGCCAAACGTCGAAGATCCGTATTAAGCCGTGGATGACGAACTTGCTGAATTTCCGAGATATGGCCACGTGGCTGCAACAGCTGTTCGTCAAGAGCCCGCTCTGTGATGAAACTCATGGCGAGGTCAGAGAGGAAGACGACGGGCAGAAGGGAGAGAGCGGAGAGGGAGTTAGATCGTCGTCGTTCTCCTCACTTTCGGAGGAGGGAGAGGGAGGAAGATGAGAGGGAGGAAGAGGACGAAGGTAGGAGGTATGCCGGACGATGGGGACAGAGCTATGGCTGGCACTAGCCTCAGGCGCGATGCGCACCGTGTTGGCGCCGTTAGGACCGAGCTCGACAACGCAAAAGCAACCAGAGAATTTGGGAGCGAGTTTCTGGTCGCGTGCACATTTACATACCTGCACCAGGTCCCCTAATTTATATTGATGCTAGGGCCCAGCATTTCCATTCCGAGCCTATTAGCTACGGACCTGCCTACCGTGGGCCAGATCGGTCATCCTTTGCCTTTTTCGTGCTAGCTTCGGGATGGCCTGCTCCATTAGTTTGTTGTACCTTTTGGCCTTGCCCTTGAGGGCTGCACGCGTGTCTCTACCCCGTGCTTCGGCAATTTTCGAGTTACCCCGGTAATCGACACAGGGGAGGCTATTAGTACGAAGCTGAAAAGGGGTAAACCCCGTGGACTCGTGAGGGGTGGCCCGGTGGATCCCGACGATCTGATATACGATCTCGGGCCATGGACGCGTGTGGTGTGCCGCTAAATTCCTGCATAGGGCGGTTTTAATCATACGGTTGGCATTCTCAGCCAACCCGTTCGACTGGGACACGTGGGGCGCCGTATGTCGGAGCGTGACGCCCCTTCGTGCGAGTAGTTCCTCTACTTCTCCCTTAAATTCGGACCCATTGTCGATTAGAATTTCTTCCGTATCTAGATGGGTATAGAGGAACCGTTCGATGTACGTGGCTATTTCTGCGGCTTTTCGGGTCTTACAGGGATAGACCTCGATGTACTTGGAAAAATGATCTATTAACACTAACAGGATAGAATATTCACAGCGGTTTGGGCCAGGTGGCACGTCGATATCGGTTGTGTCCATACTGACTCGTTGGAAGGGGCGCTCTATTTCCGTTGGTACTATCGTGTTTGGTCCCCGTATTGGGGCGCGATCAGCGGCACAAACCAGACAGTTGGCGACAATGTATCTGACATCATCTCGTATGTTGGACCCAAACCATCGGTTCAGGTCTATAGTTGCCTCCGTGACACGTATCGCGAAATAAGTGGCCTGTTCTTCATGAGCCGATCGGATCCAATCATATCTCTGGAATGGATGGGGAACCGTCAACCACGACCCCGATCCGTCAGTTTTATGCTTCTTCAAATGACCGTTGATCCACCGATAGTCCCGAGATCTCTCGGTTGCCCTACGTCTGTCGTGTTTGGTGAGGTGTCCCAATGATAATCCCGCTAATTTCGCCAGTAAAATTTTATCCGTCCAAACCTCCGCTCGTCGGTATTTTTCGCTGTATTCAGGGCCGTTCGTACGGGCGGCCTCGAATCGAATCTCCGTGGGGAGTTTGTTCGTTCTACACAGGGGGCACCTTCATTCCTTGCTACTCGTCCGATATCGAACGCAGGCCCCGTGCGCACAATTGACACACGTGGCACATTCTACCCAATTGACAAACCCAGTTTCGAAAGGATGACAATCGACCCCATAAACCCGTGCAATACACGTACAAAAATAGCAGAATTTATCGGGGAGGGTGCCAAAGAAAGCTGAGGAAGTGAGAGGGGCAAAATTAGTAGGAGAAGAAGGGGTTGCAGAGACAGGTGGGGTAGTCATGATGACAGAGGAGGAGGGATGTGACCGAATTGCAGAGAGGGTAGAACAGACAAATTGGTCCTCGTGTCACTTACTGTTTCGACAAGATTTCCACTTGGCTGTACCGAGGTCCAACCTCCTGTTCAGGTTCGTTCCACGGGATCACCTCCTCACTCTTCGGAACTTTCTCAGGCTGGTGCAGTCGTGTCAATCCGTCCCCATTCCCGTGTCTCTCGTGCTTCCGATGACAAATGTCGAAGTCCATGCTCTGCAGCATTGTTGCCCATCGCCCGATCATGCCAGAGTAATCCTTTGATTTCTTCAGAGCCAACAGGGGCTCATGATCGGTTACCAAGGTGAACATTCGCACGTACAGGTAAGCGCGAATGTGACTGATTCCCCAGAGAGCCACGTAGCATTCTCCCGTCGGAGTGGCGTAGTTGCGCTTGCAGGCGGACACCGATTTGGACGCATATTCCACCACGCTCTCAAATCCACTTGGTCCCACTTGGGCAAGGATCGCCGAAATTGCCTCTGGCTGCCAGTCAGTGATGAGAACAAAAGGTTTTTCGGGATCCGGTCTTATAAGGACCGGAGCTGAAATGAGAGCGGCTTTGAGTTTCAAAAACGTTTGATCACACTCCGGCGTCCAGATCAACGGTTGATCTCTGCGCAGCAGATTCGTGAGGGGTCCCGCAATCGCCGCGAAGCCCTTGATAAATCTTCGGTAGTACGAGGTCAGGACCAAAAAGGCGCGAACTTGCATGATAGTCGTAGGCACCGGCGCATCTCTGACAGCTGCCACCTTATGCGGCTCCGGTTGGAGCCCCTTGTTTGTTACCACGTGTCCCAGGAAGGAAATGGTGGTAAGGAAAAATTGGCACTTCTCAAATGCCACTTTGAAGCCCGCATCTCGTAATGCATGCAAAGCCCATTCGATGTGCTGCACGTGTCCCTCGTAGGAACTCGAGTACACCAGAATGGCATCCATGTACACAATTACGCAGTAGTTTATGATGCTCTGCGCCAAACGAGTCTTCCGCACGAAATTATGAAAAGTCATATTCATGGCTCGCTGAAAGGTCGCGCGGGCGTTGCAGATACCCATCGGACATCGAATCTACTGCCACGTACCCTCGAAAAGCAAAAACGTCGTTTTCGGACGATCTTCTTCTCGGACAAGAAGATGATGAAACCCATGACGAAGATCAAACTTACTGAAAAATTGAGCACTCCCAATCGCATCCAACAACTCATCAATCCGGGGGAGGGGGTAAACATCCTTGATCGTGATATCATTCAATTTTCGATAATCAATGCAAATGTGAATCCCTCCAGCCTTTTTAGGCACGATCACCACGATAAAAAACCATGGACCTATAGCGGGTTCGATCCATCCATTAGCTTCGAACTCCTTAATCCGCTGAAAAGCGGCTGCTCTTTGAGCTGATGAGTATCGGTAAGGAGCGCAGCTAATGGGCAGATGTTCTCCCGTGAGGATGGCATGCTCGATCACGTTAGTCAAGCCGATATAATTATCATGCACACTCAGCACCTGTGCATAACCGTTCAAAACATTGATTAGTGACTTTCGAAGTTCCGTGGGGACGTGGCTCGGTACGGTGATCGTTGATTCCCTAGGAGTCTTAAAGGGTATGTCGATCCAATCAACCGGCCGCTCCCTTCGATCATAGACACTAGAAAAGATAGAACTACTGGTGCGAACAGAAAAGACAGTCGCAATCATCTGTGATTCAACGGGGCTGATCATTTCAGTTTCTTTAGTTTCGGTGTCAGTTTCTGAGTCGGCCGAAATCTGCTCCACAGTCAGTCCTGTTAGGTCCGTCATCTCCTGCATTAGATCAGGCACATCATCTACCGGTGCTTCTGCTTCCTGTTTAATCAAAGCGATGGTCGACCCCGTCGTTAGTAACGATCTGGGCGGGAAAACAGAAACGTCTAGATACTGTTCCGTGTTGATAACGTGTTCGCAAGGAAAGTGCTCCCTCGTACAAGGTACGAGGGGGTTCCAAATCATCAGCCAGGTCAGACACTTGTAACATGGGTTCCCTGAGGAGGACTGAAGGACTGGCCTGGATTTTCGAAGGCGCAAGCGCGCCGTCTCCTGAACCCATGTGGAAGTTTTGGGCAGTGTCGGGGCACACTTGAAATTCTTCGGGAATTTCGTGTTCGAAAAGTTCGACCAGGTGTTTCCATTCATCCTCACTAGGCAGTTCTTCTTCGTATTCTTGTTCCCTGATTCCGCTACTGATGTCCGAGGAAGAATACTCATCGGGATCAATGCATCGAATCATCCCTATTTGGGCTGAGTTAGGAGTTCGTTTTATCGTTCGGGTGGAGATTCGCAAGGGAACAGTTTGAGGCTTTCCCCCAGTTTGCGTGAGCACCAGTTGCTTGGAATAAAAATGCAAGCGTGCGCCCACCGCCATCACCCAAGGTAATCCTAATAGTACGGAATAGGAGTGCACATCTATCATGAGTGCGTTAACGAGGACGTGTACTCGTCCGACTTTTACAGCGACATTCTCAATAATGCCCACGATGTTCATTGCTTCCTCGTCGGCAGAGACATAATTGTCTTTGCCAGATTGAGGAAGAATGGATCCAAGTCGTCCCGTCTTCCTGACAGTGTCTAATGAGATGGCCACTACAGAAGACTCTGTGTCGATAAGGGCGTTAAACGGCTTGCCCCAAACTTCACAATCACATTCCGCGCTCTTCCACAGCACCGGCCAAGCTCGTACGAAATGATCCGTCTCTGCTAAAGAGATCGCAGCTACTCGTGCTGCTTCGGGTTCACCCGTTTCAGGTTCTGGTGGCGCAACATCCTTTTTTTCCTTCTTCTCCTTTTTTAACATTCGCTGTATGCGCTGATACGTGAAGCGCTAAACTGTGCACCGGGATTAGAATCGCGATCGACCCATTTAAGATCATCAGGGGCCGATCAGATCGCCCCGATCATGCCTGCTAGGTGAAGATACTCGAGTGGATCGACCACGTCAGCAGCGTCAGAGGAAGAAGATCCCAATGTTGACGCTATTGTCGTTGAGAGGGAAGGCTGCTCATATGCAACGAGTTCTCCTCCTCGGGCCGTGTCCATCAATGCGGCCATTCGTCCTTGGTTTAGAGCAACAGCGACCACAGCCGGCGGGGGTTGATTACGTTTTGGCTGCGAACAGTCCCGGGCAAAATGTCCGGGCTGTTTGCAGTTAAAACACTCGATCTTTCCTGCTGGATTAGCCGGGTGAGGGAACTGTGGTGGATAGCTAGGTGCAGGCGGGGCAGGCAAGAGAGGAAATGGCGCGGGGGCAGGTCGAGCAGGGGCTGGGTTGGGCTTAATTAGCCTGCTCATTATTTGTTCCATCCGCTCCATTTGAGCTGCCTGCATTTGAACCAGGTTGCTCATCCATTCAGATTGCTTAGTAGTGACCGTATGGATCATTTGGGCAAGATGTAGGTTTGTTAGGGCCGGCGAGGGAGGTTCGTGGGAGATTCTGCTCTTAACTGCCGCTATCCGTTGATTCGTTGGGGGAGAGAAAGGAGAAACGAGCGGGATATCGGAAGTGATCCCGTCGGGAAGGTCATGGTCGGGGCGGGGATAAAACCGTTCTACCGCCCGCAGCCACGATCGCCGTTTAGTCGCTACATCCTGTATGGTGTCCGTAATATCTTCATCTCCCTGACTGATATATTTTTTTATATCAGCCAGGTCTAATTCCAACGCTTTAGCGATGATAGCGGTTAGCTGGTGTGTCTTTGGTGGGACCTTTTTATGTAACTTCCCTTTCAACGCCGGACTTCGTAGGTGATAGATGAACAAGTCTCGACTGGATTTCTCGTCTCGCCCAGATTTGTCCAACGTGGTTTGAAATCGATCCACGAAATCGGGCAGCAATTCCCCTGGTCCTTATGGCCGAGTTTTGAGCACGTATCAGGTGGCATCTTCACTGATCGTATCGAATCGAGCCAAGAATGTTTGTTTGAAAGTATTCCAATCTACCCACGTGTGCTTCCTGAACCAGTCATGCACTTTATTCCGAAGCAACAAGGTAAGAACGCGGGGAAGGTCACCCGCGCTGTATCCTTGAGCTTCAATGGCTTCCGCCCAAGCTTCGGGGTGGGTATGATTAGGGAAGAAGGGGAAGGGGGCGGGAATGTTAACCACTACCCTATTACCATCCACCATTGGTATAGCTGGTATAGCAGCACCATATATAGATCTGGTCACTGGACGATCTCGACGAGGGGGTGGGGGACTTCTTCTACCTCTCGCCAGTTCGACTTACTATCATCAGAACCGACACGTGTCGGCTCCGATACCAACCTCACGCCCTGTACTGTCTTTCGTTCAGAGTGCTAGATGTGCGGAAAGAGGGACAGAAAAACAGTAAGATGGGGTGTGTCAAGGATTTTTGAAAATTGAGTGTGGGGACACAGACGGAACTGAAATCCCTCGTCTTGGTCCGATGAAGTAAGTCGGTTGCTTTCGCGCTTCGCGGAATGCGCGAGCGGGCACGGCGCAAAAAGAGAAAAATCCAAATTCAATCCAAAAAGTATTGTCGAGCTTCCCATCGTGCTACGGCCCGACGTTTAGAGCGGAAGGGCTTTGGCACGCTTCGCGTGTCTCATTTTCGTATCAAATCCCGTCGTCGCTCGCTGGTCAGTTTTGAGTCTGATGTGGAGGGTCTCAGCCGCGTGGCTCTTTCCTTATGCTCGTCTTCACTCCGTATTCGGTAGTGGAAGCCCTTTGCTTCGTAGCGATCGAAACGCTGGTACTCTGTGCACAAGGTTCGAGGCCAATGGGGCGCCACTGCCGTCCATGGAATGGCGATCAGCTCGTTAAAGGGGAGCAATATTGAGTAGGGTGGAAAGTGTGTGTCGATAATAACAAACCCAGCCTCTACGAACCCTGAACAACGGTTTGCCGGAGGGAAGTAGCATCGTCCGCCGATCTATGCGACAACTTCTCGTACATCCCACTCACATACACGTGTCCTTTCCTCGTTGTAAGGAAAAGGCCGTGTTGATACGGGAGGTACGGGAGGCTGACGCCCGATCGAAGGGTGCTTGTCAGTCCACATGTCAATCAATTGCAAAAACTCCGATACGTCATCAAGGAAAAACAAGAAACACTCGCACAACCACCAATCAATCCTTTTTAATCACGAGAGAGAGAGAAAACACTCATCAACTGGATCATGCAGGAAACTGAGGGACCGACCCGCGACTCAGGTTTCGTAAGCCACCCCGGCGCTGATCCCCGGGCGCCTGGTTTCTCAAGGCTGCCCTGTAGATCGGTTGCAGATGTCGTGCAACATAAGGCAGATGGCATGCGCAGTGCATTCAGAACTACAAATCTAAACACTCTTGCATTCTCGGACCAAGTCCCACCAAGGGTTGCGTCTAATCAACACAAAAAGACGCGTATCTTCATACATACATTCACTGTGGAAGGTGCGAAAATGACAGAGGTATACAAGTCAGAAATCAACCGAGGGAATTGTACACACGCATCCACCGTTCACAAGGCGAGAGGATCAATTCCTTGACGTCTGGGAATTACCCAGGAAACTAATGGAAGAGTTCCGGAAGAAGTTCTTTCACACAGGAGAGCACACAGATCCATTCCCATCCGAGAGAGAGAGACAAACATCGAGACACATCATCATTCAAAGATAGAGAAGAGAGAGGGAGACGAGGGAGGAATGTCGAGATAGAAGATGACAAGATCCGAAAAGAGGAAGTTCGGCGTTGCCGCCGTACACTCACGGCCGAGATAAGGATCCGCAACAACAAAGGCGCATTCCCCGTTAATTCCAGTATGGCCCCGGGCCAATCACCCACTCAACTCCAATCAATCGGTCCTCATGCCTGCACCGACGATCCCGGCCGCCTCGTGCTAACTCCCACCACTGCGATCGTCACCCCGCTGACGTAAACTCGACGCGGTTTGCCCAGATCCCACAGTCCATCGTGACGATCAAGCGCGCAACCGGCCAGCCTATCGACAACCCGACAGGACTTTCCGACTCGCATCAAACACTCTGCCTAGCCACTGCTTCCCGGAAGCTGGCTCAGGAGTCGAGAACGTAAGAGAGATTTACGGGCGCGTTTGCGGAATTTATAGTGGCGAGGAAGGAGACAAGGGAGAGAGAATGCAAGGGGAAAGTCGAAGTGTAAGAAGAGAAGCAGGAGGAGAAGACTTGAAGAGAAGAGCGCTATAGAAGCCATGTTGATCCTTCGGGACTCATCAATTGGCCAATCAGACTCGTCGCGCAATAGGCAGACCCTACCGTACCTCGCGTCTGATTGGTGGGCGAGAGTAACCGAAGGATCGACCGAACTTCAGAAGCTTTGCTCGAAGGGCGAGAAAATAAAAGGCGCGAGAAGTAGCACAAGACGGGTCCAAGATTCAGATGATCAAGAAAGGGGAAATGGGCGCGCAAAGAGCTGAGCGGGAGAGAGAGAGAGAGAGAGAGGAAGAAAACCAGTTACGAGGAGAGAGAAAGAGGAGGGGGAAGGAAAAAGGAGCGCGGGAGAGAGCGATGCGGGGGACAGAGAGGAGAAAGCCTTGCATGCGCGGCGCCGTCAACAACAAAGAGAAAAAAAAAAGCACCGAAACAGTTACAGCTTGCCTACGTCCTAAACCAATTCAAAATTGAAATCACCATATCAGCGCAGGAAAAGAAAGTCCTACGCCTATTCGTATCCCCACGAAATTCCGAGAGTTTTCCCCAACGCGACCAAGAACATTCACACAAAAAAAGGACACGTCGAAGTTCCGCTTATCCCGAAATTTCCAACTGTCGGGCCCAATTCCCAGTGCGCTCGCTAAGGCGCGTGTAAATTCCCGTGCATTTCCTGAATTGCAAAAAGCAAAATTCCAAGAATCAACCAAGCTTCCGACAAAACGGGGGCCAAAAACACGGCACCCAAAATCAAGAAAACAAATGGGGTATCCGTAGGGTTGGTATGGTACAAGAAAAATTCGAACCAAAGGGGTACGAAAGATAGCACAGGTTCGGGAAGTAGTTCGTCACATGTGCGTGTGTGTGTGTGTGTGTGTGGGTG
>BFEA01000373.1:912711-933880 GCA_003427395.1 Chara braunii
ATGCGTGGGTGGGTGGGGCGTGTATGGGTGGGTGGGTGGGTGGGTGGGGCATAAACTAGAGTAGACTGTCGTAGAGTAGAGTAGAGTAGAGTGTCGTAGAGTATGGTAGAGTACGTATAGTAGAGTCTCGTAGAGTAGAGTGGCATATAGTACAGTGTCGTGAAGTAGAGTAGTCTAAGAGTACAATGTCGTACAGTAGAGTATCGTAGAGTAGACTCAATAGAGTACAGAGTCGTAGAGTGTCGTGGAATAGAGTGTATGTGCATGTGTGTGTGTCTGTGTACCACGTGTGTATGTGTGTGTGCCCCGGTGTGTGTGTGTGTGTGTGTGTGTGTGTGTGTGTGTGTGTGCGTGTGTCAGGTGTATATGTGTGTGTGTGAATGTTGTGTGCTTGTCTGTGTCTATCTGTCAGTGTATGTGTGTATGTTCCCCCGTGTGTGTGTGTGTGTGTGTGTGCGTGTGTCAGGTGTATATGTGTGTGTGTGAATGTCTGTCTCTGTGTCCGTGTGTATGTATGTTTGTGCCCCCATGTGTGTGTGTGTGTGTGTGTGTGTGTGTGTATGTGTGTGTGCGTGTGTTTGCGTGTGTGTGTGTGTGTGTGTGTGTGTGTGTGTGTGTCGTAGAGTAATTTTTTTCAAAGTTGCGGGCCAGCTCCCTGCCGTCTGCAGTTCAGACTTGGATCTATATTGTGCGTCACCACTGAAAAAACCTGCATCCCCTAAGAAGTGTCCAAGAAACCCCCCCCCCCCCCTAATAAATAGTTCAATCACCACTGGCCCTGTCGTTCGAAATTCGAGGGGACCGATAGCACAATAGGGAGAGCTGGCAAGCGGTAAAAATTTACATGTATCGAATTGCCGCCGTGATTGTTTTCGCAGTTGAAATTAAATTTTCTAATTTTTTAAATATTTGTCCTGGAAAGATCACCAGGAAATCTACATATCCTCGCATTTTCAAATTTCTTGACGTATTCGTTTCAGTGTGAAAAATTGTTGAAGTTGAAGTAGTTTTCCTATTGGCCCGCACATGGTAAAGTGGCAAAAGTGGGAAATAAGACGATTGGCGCGACACGTATTTCATAATCTAAAATATTTTCTCGAAATTTTTAAATATTTTTTTGTGGAAAGATCACAACAGAATTTATAGGCCCTTCAATTTGCAGAGTTGTGGAATCATCGTTGTGACCGTAAAAAATCACGGAAGTTGGGGTACGTTTCCCGTTGGCTAACACGTGCCAGAATGACAAAAATAAAAATTGCAACGAAACAGCGCGGCATTTATTTCACGGTCTAATTTTTTATTTTTATTTTTTTGATATTTTTCCTGGAAAGACCACAACCTAATCTACAAGATCTCAATTTTTCATAATTTTTCTTCAATTCCTCTGAGCACGAAAACTCGTCAAAATTGGTGCTTGAAAATTGTGGGACTGGACCCGCCTACCACACTGTGCAACGTCCCGGTCTGGACACACAGGCACATCCTGACCTGCCAGCTACCTGACGTCGGCTACACACAGGGACCCAACTCACCTGAGTGGTTATTAGAGAAGGCAGTTGCGTATCCCAAATCTGTGCGTGGGTTCAAACCTCAACAACAACCATTAGCACCGAACTTCATAATATTAATATTTGTGTGGGTGGGTGGGTGGGTGCGTGCGTGCGTACGTGTGGGTGGGTGGGTGGGTGCGGGTGTAGGGGTGGGGGGGGCACATTCCCTTTTGTTTCCCCGCCCAGAAAGAGAAAAAAAAAACTCAAAACCTTGAAAATGACAGGCGGCCACAAACGAAACGACAAGCGGCGCCGCAGCCCCAAACAACGGGCGCGCGGGAAAACAAAACGAATAAAAAAAAAAAAAAACGAGACCGAAAACGAAAAAGTCGGACCCGAAACGACAGACGCGCAGCCCAAAACGACAGGCAGACGGGATTTCCCGCAAAAGCAGAATGGCGGCGAAAACGAAAATTTAAAGAAAAAAATTGAAAAGCAAACTGAAAACGAAAAAGAAAAACATTTCAAACAGCCGCTTCGAGATATTCCCTCATATCTACATCCCCTGCCGCCCGGCCCCGTAGGTGCGGCCTCTCGTTTCATGGTACTCTGTGAACATTTCGGTACGTGCGCCCCTCTGCACACTCCCCTGCCCTGGATTGCATTCATCCACCGCCCCTCGTCAAAACTTCAACCCGGAATCCGGTGCGCAGCGGACCACCGACCTCCCCCCGCGGCCAATGCTCCTTAAGGGATACGTTTCTTCTCTCATCTATTTCATCTTCCTTGGTAGTAGGCATCTATTTCATCCTCTCACTAGTCTATGTATGTACAGTACGGGGAAACACCACCCAACCCGAATCTCTCCCCAACCCACGAGGTAGGTTGGCACCACAGCTGCGGTGCGAGAGCAAGGTTGTCCCAGTCCCTCATCACGGTGACGAGGGGTGGGCAGGCATTGTCGATGGGGGATTGGTTGTGCTAGCGCCAAGCAATGGCCAGTCACTGCACCGCCCCCTACACCCCCCCCAACCCCACATGGCGGTGTCTAATGGCCAATATTTTCGCTGCATAGCAGCCAACAACATCAGCCAAGGTCTTGCCAATGCTGGCGTGGGGGGCCAACAAGTTATCTCTAGCTGATACACACCAAGCTTGCCCAGGCACATACGTGAGGCCAATGGGTATTGAACCCACGACCTCCTGAATGCAACTTCTGTGCCTTACCAACTGAGCTAGAAAATGAAAAAACTTGAAGACAAGGGGGAAAAAAAAGGCGAAGTACGAGCGTGGCGGCAAGCGGCGGGGGATCGCTAATGCACGCAGCGGAACGCAGGCACTGCATGCATGCAAGAACTCGCTGGCGGAATGGCACAGACGCAAGGGGGCGAGTCGCTCATGTGGGCGCAGGATGGCTTGCTGTCCAGTAGGGGTACTACCGCGCCCCTGGCTATGGCTGGCCTTGGTCGGTGGAGCCGGCAATCCTCGTGAGGTCGCAAAGGGAGAGAGTCGCATGTGTGGCCGACCGCGAGGCAGGGTTTGCTAGCAGCCAACATACCATAAACAAAGCTTGATCAGGGGCTTTGGCCCCCTGGTCTTAGGCACATAGCTTTGTGGATCGCAAGTGCCCGATGGTGATGGAGCTGGAGACATTGCTTGTTGGAAGACGTTTACAAGGACTGTTGCGACTCTGGTCTTAGTCCCCTTGCTGCTGTGAAGGCGTGGGCGACTTCGGCACGATAGGGTTGTGCTCAGTTCATTCTTGGCAGCATCTGGCAAGCTTCTTCCTCGTCATGATAGAGGAATGTTTTTTCCGTTGTCGGTTTATGCGTGATTGTTAACTGTTGTTAGATTAGGTTAAGAGTCTAATTGGTGATTTTGGTTTTTGCCTTTTCGCTGTTTTGGTCTTCCCGTTTGCTATTCTGGTTGTCGTTTTAGGTGCGATTGTTAACTGTTGTTAGAGTAGGTTAACAATCTAATTAGTGATTGAGGTTTTGCCTTTTCGTTTTTTTTTGTTTTCCCGTGTGTTGTTGGTTGACTGTGAAGTGGAGAGATGAACATGGGAGTATCGCTTTGCGAAGACGCTGTCACGGTGGGTGGCGAGGCTTTTAGGGGTTGATGCTGACTAGGGGAGAAGTTTGCCCTAAATCGCAAGGAGGGTGGGTTTGCAGGGTCTTTCGACCCTTGCTGCGCGGGTGGTAGGGCATTTGTGTTGGATCGTTAATGTTTCGGGATCGCGTTCGTCTCTTCACAAGTGTTTGGGGTCCTTTCTAGCATCCTTTTCTTATGGGACTGGAGAGCGTTGCTTCGTACGATCTTTATCATGGAGGGAGGTGAAGATCTATTTTGGGGAGTGTATGTGGACGGGCGTGCGGATTACCCTAAATCGCGAGGAGGTGGGTGGACTTTGTGGGGCCTTTGGCCCCTACCACGCGGGTGGTAGCCTAAGTGTGTTTTTGAGGGTTTGCTAATGCACCATCATGGAGGGAGTTGTTGTTTTTGGGTACGCAATGTGGGGGGTGGAGTGATTTGCTTTGAATCGCGAGGAGGTGGGTGGGTTTGCAGGGTCTGTGGTCACAAACTGTGACGAATTGTCTTCCATAACCGCGCTACTTTCTGCGCGACGCTGCTTTGGCGGAACGGATAGGGCTAATTGGGCGAAGTGTGGGAGACGAGGTCGACAGGGCAAATTGCATGGCTATCCTCGCTTTTTTTTTTCTCTCTTCGGTGATGTCGGGCCAGGGTCGGGGAAGTCACGGGCGGACGGTTGAGGGGGCGCGCCTCGACAGGCGCAATCAATAACGGTTGCCATAGGTTCTTTCTCGTTTTGTTGGGGCGAAGGGGAACGAGAATTTTGGCGTGATAACCGCGCGGGAACATCGTTTTTCTTTTTCAAAATTTTCTTTCAACTCATGTCGAGCCCCCGTGGGCTCCTCAGAATTGTTTTTCGAGTTTTTCGTTCTTCATAATTTTCTTTTTCTGCAATTCAGATTTAAATAGGAATTTATAAACTTTGAAATTTTTGTTGCGCTGTGCTTCTTGCTTCTGCGCGCCTACCTGCGGCGGGAGCAGAATTCTGACTGAGTCGCGTCCTTAATCTTGCGTGTAACTGTAACTTTTGGCGGGCGCAATTGTAACTGTATCTCTCTTCTTGAATATCTCGCCTTCTCCCCGCCTCCTTTCTTCCTGCTATGCATGTGCCTCCCTACGATATGATTGACCAAGACGTTGCATGCTCAGATCGATGCGTGGAGAGTGGCTACGTCCCCCTCTGCACGCCGCGGCCTGACCATGCAAAACGTAGGCACTTCCTTTCCTTCTCCCCTCCTTCTCATATGGGGTGACAACTCCGTGAGTGATGTGGGACAACGGACTGTCCACATCTGTGAAAGAGACAGTGAGAGAGAGTGTGGGGAACAGATGAGTGTGAATTGCGACCTTCCTTTTTTTGTCCTTTGTACAAAAAAATTGGTCTTTCGTTTTTGTGTCGATCCACTCTCTCTCCTCCTCTTTGATGCCTGTCAATGGTTGGGAATTAAAACGTCTTGAGTTGTGGGATGTATGTGCCAATATGCGCCTCATCTTTGCATGAATGAATGCATTTATGTACGAGGATCCGACGAACGCGTCACTTAATGGTTGCGATGTGCGTCGGAGAAGAGTTGTAAGATTGCCATTTGATTTCTTGTTGATATGAATGAATGGGGTATGACTTTGTCGAAAGCAAGGATGTCTGGGTTGGTGAGCGGTTGCCTTCTGCTATGCATGACATAGGTTTTTACTTCGATTAGATGATCGCATGTTGGACTAAGCGGCAGTCGTTCACGAGCTTCGGGCGTGTGCCCTCAGCTCAGCACAGAAACATCGGCGATACACTCTTTTTAAAGAAGCAACAATAGTGGAGATTTATTTCAAAGTGATTCAGGTTATTTTTCAAAGATTTGTCCCTTAGGCGTTTCTAAGACCTCGGTTTCAAAGTAGCAATTTCTAGTACTTCTTGGCTCGTTCTTGCAGGTGTGAAATGGTGTCACCATTCACCTTTTTCTCTCGTCTTTGTGCGTCACAGTTTATAGAACTATAAACGGAATGAAGAATTTTGAAGCTAAGATGGTTTTTTGCGTTCCAATTTATAGGACTATAAATACGCAAATGTCAAGATGTCTGGCTTCGGTACAAGGGCGTACATTTTCGGAGTGCTTCTTTGTTTTTTTTTCCTCGCATGTTTGTGCGTCACGGTTTATAGAACTATAAACCGAATGGAGAATTCCGAAGCTGGCATGGGTTTTTGCTTTCCAATTTATAGGACTATAAATACGCCAATGCCAAGATGTCTGGCTTCGGTACAAGGGCGCACATTTTCGAAGTGCGTCTTTGTTTTTTTTTTTTCTAGTGTGTCTTTGCCGCTTGCTTTATAGAACTACAAACGGAATTCGGGATGCCTGAACTGCATCTGTTTTCTGCTTGTTTAATGAAAGGACTCCAAAGGTGCATATGCCAAGACGTCCTGCTTTTGTACAACGCAATACATTTTGGAGTGATCGTTATCCTGCCTGGGTTTTCTTAACTTTCCTCTAAGTTTGTAAGTGGTATCTAGTGTTGTGGAATTAATTGTCATATTTGCGCGGTTTCAGCAGAGCAAAGAATTCATTTCTCGACTACAAGCGGCTTTTGGGATCACTTGTTGACCTGCTTTTGTATGTGATAAAAATGAGGCTCCGTGGACAAGCTTCCATCTCACTAATCACCTTCTCTTAACAGGACCCTTGATTTGGTATGTTTTCCATCACTAGGTGCGGCATACAACGTGTAAAAGTAGCACCGGCGGAGTGAAAATGAATGGAAAAATTTTGGTTTTCTCCGGTCTATAAAGATTGTTTGGTTTTCTACGATTGTTTGGTTTTCACAAATACTATGTTACTTTTGAAGGACCATCGATGACACCAGAAACAGTTTCGCCGACCGCAGGCGCGATCTCGAGTGGCCCCGCGTAAGTGCGACCGCCAGGACGCGACTTACACGCGGATACACGAGACCCGCTCGTGGAAGCATATGATGGGATCGACCCTTCTCCGTCGGTATGGACGTTGAGACCCCCTTTTACGTCATGGATCGTGAGAGTCTGAGGCATCAACGATTCCAGGAACATTGGAACAGGAGCGTGTCTATCAGGCTGCGTGACTCCGGACCCTGTTTCAAGAATTCCCTCACCACACTGGAGCTGGAGCGAGTATGCGAGTGCGACATCGAACGGGCCTTATGCGCGATTCTCTTTTTGCCCCACTTTCCCCACTCGCATACACGCCACGTCATCGCTGAACCTAGAATAGCCATCGTCGAGACTAATTACCCTCCCTACTGCCTCGTAATCCCCTTTCACTGCCTTACGGCGGTCCCTTGGGGCGCGATCGGCCCTCACTGGCCACGGATCCTGTGCTCGGAGTGTCAGCAAGACCACAATTACAGCACGGCGGGATTTGTTCGCCGAACTTGGACTGAGGCGGACCAGCGATCTCACAGCCTCCGATTGAGACCAGCCACGTCGGATTCCGAAGTTTGCCACGAGCGGCGCCAGCGGCTGATCGCCCAGTGCGACACACACAGCGTCCCGAGGGTCCATCAGATACGGGACCGACCGCGACGACGACACTCGCACCGGAGGTAGCCCGGTCTCCCGAAGTCCACTATAACTTGGGATTATCAACAACTACCCCTAAGCTTGCCACCGGAGATCTCAGTTTTGACCTGGGACTCCACTTCAATTTCCAAAAATCCTTGGCACACCCCTTTTCGCACTTCCGGGCCCCCATCCCACTCTGAACAGGAACTTCAAGTCGCGCTGGGCGTGAGGTTGTGTGTCACATACCCCTTCCGAGCGGGTGGCAGGGTGAATCTCAGGGTTGGGTGATATTCAAGGGTCGCAGGCTTTGCCTTTGCAGGGTTTGTTTTAGGCTTTAGCTGTTTTTTCTTTAGGTTATCCGTGTTGTGCGCAATAGGGATTTTGTCATTTCTTTAAATTTGCAGAGCAGTTTTGGAATGGATTGTAACCTTTTGGTCCTTTTCTATGATGTGAGGGACGACGGACCCGTTTTCCGGCTTTTGTAATTCAAAAGCGGTTGTCGTATGACCCAGGCCGGCGTGCCTCGATCGTACGACACTATGGCCGTCCCTTGAGGGGGAAAAAAAAAAAAAAAAGCTAGTCAGAATTATTTCTTTTGTGCACTGAGTATGACCTTCATGAAAGTTTTTTTTTTTTTTTTTTTTTCAAAGCTTCATGACAGGTTCAACTTCGAAATAAATTTGGCATTAACGTGAGAACGAGGATTATTGTAAGAACTCGGTACGATGACAGAATCAAGAAGAGTGAGGTGATGAGAGTTGTAAGAAGGAAGCTTAACAGTCTAGGTATCGAGTGTGCTTGGAAGGAAATGGTAAAGCGCCGGGCACGTGTTGTTTGGAGGAAGAATCCCAAGGCTGGAGACATCCTCCACAACCATCGACGGTTCGCGTCGATCCATGCTTCCAGCTGTGTCTGTGCTGGTATGCCCTACCCTAAGAAGGATGGGCACGTGCATTTCCGACTAAGCGAGTTGGAGGAGGCCCCAGAGATCGTAAAGAATGCAAAGAACATACCAGGAGTTGAGGAAGGTCACAGGGATGAAATTTTGAGGCATGAATTGATGGAGGTTTTCTGTTCCTCGGGAGGGAAGATGAAACTTACCAAGGAAGAGCTCCACTGCAACAATGAAGATGTGAGGCACTGTTTTGTACCAAGTAAGGAACAGTGGCCCGAGAATGGGATGGAGGAGGTGTCGTCACTGAGAGATGAATTGGAGGGTTTGGTACGGGTGTCGTTAGATCGTAATCCCGGAGACATGTTGGTTCTGTGCCCACAAGTGTACCACAAGGGTATGGAGGAGACATTCCTGTTGAGCAACGGTTATCGTTTGTGTCTTTCGGATGAAAGACAAACGCTCACGTTGGCAAAACCTGAGTACGAGAGGAGAGGGTTAACCACTCACGGAAAGTGGGACAGTAAGGGCAAAGTGGGTAGTGCTTATGCACTACCGGAACACAAAGATACTGAGAAGTATCGACCAAGCCGCCCCACCTTCAGTGAACTGACCGTTAGGGCATGCAAAACAGTGGCAAAAGGAATCAATGGACTTCTGTTTTCTCTACCTGAACCCTGGCACCTTAACTTGAGGTCAGTGTCTGGTATGAAAAATAGATTGAGACAGTTGAATAACAGATTAGGGAAATGCAGAAAAGACGTTGAAATTTTGGGAGCATCCTATGATATCAAGGATATGTTTAGTCGTCTTCCTCACGCAACGATCAAGTCAGCAATTGAGTGGGTGGTTTGGTGGTTTTCGGAGAAAGGGTTTGATGGGATCTTTGTGCAAAAGAGAGGTAAGAAAGCTAGACTAAGTAAGTGTCGGCATATTGATGGTTTTGTGTTTGTTTCCTTTAAGTACATTGTTTCTTTTGTAGCATTTGAACTGGAGTTTTGCTTTACCAAAGCCTGTGGGATTTTGCTTCAGCAAGTGATAGGCATACCAATGGGGAAGAGTTCGAGCCCCCCGTTGGCATGCCTCATGTGTGCAAAGAGCGAATGGGATTTCCTTATCTCATTGGGCAGCCAGAAACGAGCATTCGGGGGTCTGAGATTTGTAGATGATGTGTCCGTGTTTGCTGCCTACAACCCAAACATTGCTGGTGATCAGGCGAAAGCTAGGAAGACACTGGCATTGTTTGAAAAGTGCTACGACAAAGCACTGACCCTCAAACAAACCGATGAGGGAAGAGAGAGTTGGACATTCTTGGGTTGCAGACTGAGGATTCGACAAAGATTTCCCTTCCTTGGTACTGTGCAAATTCCTAAGAATGAATAGCAGTTGAAGGAAGGAGTGGGGTTGCCATTTCGAACATTTCAGAACTTTCATTCGTGGTCAAGTAAGAGAGAAAAGATGTCATTGGCTGTTATCATCAGCGCTTTGTACCGTATTGATCAGAACTCCTGCATGAGCTTCGAAGTTTTCGAATCCGTTCTTCTGCTGAGAGCGGAATTAAGGATAGATCAATATCCAGGGAAGTGGTTTGGGCATGCCTTGCGAAATTTTAGTCGGGATAAGAGTGCCCTTTGGAGATTGATGGCATCCTTGTTTGCAGACGAGCATTGAACAGACTCTGTCTGCGGCTTGAAGTGAAATTGGGACCAGGATTGTCATTTTGTATCCAGTATTCGGGGGACTGTGTTCTGACAGATTAGTTAGAATAGAGTATTCAATTTGGACCAGGTTTGTCCTTTTGTTTCCGGTAGTGTACTTAGACCAGGTTTGTCCGCTTTTTTTTGTTGGTTTTGGTCTTTGTTTTGTTTTGTTTTGTCCGACCAGTGTATTCGGGAGTCGTACTTTGGATATTCGAATACGCAGTACCTTGGTCAGGTCCTGTATCTTACCAGCTTGGCGGTAGGATACAGAATGTTGGGCCCGCCTTTTCTGGACGTTTCCAAATGCCACGGCCCAGGACGATTCCCCATGATGGTTTCTATCCTGCGCGGCTGGCATACAGTTTGTTTACGCAATTTTGGTTCTTAGGAAGTCTGATACTTGTTGACTTTCCTTAAATAGTGTAGCGATTAGTGTGGTAATCCTCTTTCGCCGTAGCGGCGTCGGCATGACCGAGGGAGAGAAACTTTATGGTGAGAAGTTGGGGCGGTGGATGGTCATGACCGCTTCTTTCATCAATCTTCAGCGCCATCGCTAACCATTTCGACCACCACAGTTGACCCTTCACTGGTTAACGTGGCTGTTTTATATGAGCGGTTGCTTTTGATGAATCTACAGCTGTGTATTGGCTTTGACCAGATTGCTGTCCACTGTGCTTTGCGTACAGTCTATTACTCCAACTTCAGGAACCGAAAACAAATACACTTTGGGTCACACAGGCCATGTCCCACGTGCACCGTTGAGTTGAGCTTGGTCAAAGGTGTCACAGCATTTTGGCCACTTTCTCTTTTTTTTTTTTTTTTTTTTTTTTTTGAACTTCGAGTCGTGGATTCCGGTTAGGGAGGTGATAAGAGCAGCCTCCCTAAGTGGATCCCCAGTTGAAGGCTCCATCTATTGTTGGAGAGCTCCACTTTCTGGAAACCGGGTCCTGCGTCCCTCATATTACAGGACATATCAATGAGTCAGACTGACAAATGTTTGGACAACTGACATATGCACTTTCTATTCCATAGAATTGAAGGGCAATGTTTTGAAATGCCCCTCTGACTTCCATTTATTTGCGGTATGCCCCTCGGACAGCCGACTTACCCTGCCGTGCCCCTCTGGAACGATTGAAGTTTTGGAAAAAGTCCCGGAGCCCTTTGGGACCAATATGCATTCAATATGCCCCTGCCGGTAGCGGTTCCAAATTTACAGTATGCCCCAGTAGCTCCCCTCCCAGGGCCAGGGGAACGGCCTTGAGTGCCACTGTGCCACCAACGGCCACAGGGCTATGCTGGAAAGTTGCACCCCTCACTGACAGGGTCATGCAGGAAACTTCAGAGGCCCCAGGGGCACGACAGGGTAAGTCGGCTGTTGGAGGGGCATTTCCCTTTGAAGAAAAGTGAATATTAAATCGCAGAAATGATAGTTTTCGAATGCAGTCCTTGACCCGTGCTTGACTCCTCATCGGCAGATGGTTTCCGTAGGGATTCATTGGCCTTGGGTGAGTTAGTGGAATCCATGGATTTAGCAGACCCCTTCAGACAGATTCATCCCACATCCAAAAGATACACTTGGGTATCACACAACCCGTAGGGATTCATTGGCTTTGGGTGAGTTAGTGGAATCCATGGATTTAGTAGACCCCTTCAGACAGATTCATCCCACATCCAAAAGATACACTTGGGTATCACGCAACCCAAGGCAGAAGGGATCATACAGTAGACTGCGGCTGGACTTTTTCCTGCTAAGGAATAAGCCGGCCGAATGGGCCATGGAGGTGAATATGCCAGTTAACCCCTTGTCTGACCACCGGTCAGTCCTGGTTACTTTGTACCGGACAAGCAAAAAGTCAGGGGTAGGGGCTTCTACAGACTCGACACAGAAATGCAGAGAGAGAAAAATCTGGTGGCTTCCATTGGTAAATCACTCTGAGACTCTAAACTGAAAAGCATGAGGCACTTCTATGAGACTGTCTGAATTAGACTGGGTAGAGGCAGCCAACAAGATGGCGGCCGCAGATTTTAACTTTGCGTCAAGAGCAAAGGCATACCTTTCACGCAAAGTTGAGGAGGCATGTATTGAGCAAATCGAGTGGGCCGAGGCCAACCTGAAAGCAAATCCATTGAGACAACTGCACCTGTGACCACGGCACAGTTCAGAATTCGCAGAAATAACAGTCCACTGCAAGATTGGGCCAAAAAATAAAAAAAGGCCAAGACCAGTTAGAAACTGCAAGAAAAACAGTAAAGTATGCGTTCGACGGCGTACCAGTTCAATAATTAACAAAAACGGGACGTGGCCTGGGCTAGTGGTAAGTCCCTTTTTCCCGTGGCCTGGCCTGGGAGCAGGTACCGGTAGCAGGCCCTCCCGTTTTTTTTTGTTTTTTTTTTCCCCGTTTTTGGCTTCTGGTGGGACTCCTTCCTTTGTTTGCTCACACATTAAGTCACCCATTTGGAAAGCTATTCCTGCGGCGTGGGAGGAGGTCATGCCGTCCTCTATGGAACCCCCAAGTTCTAGAGAGGAGGTACTTGCCCAACGTATTTTTGAACATCCAAGTCTAGTGGACAGTTTTGGCTTCCCATGGTCGGCTTCAAGTTCGCCTGGACATTTTGGTCGATCCTGGATAAATCGGGGAGTATCCAGAATAGCTGACCTGTGGGACATGGAACTTGACCAATGGAGATCCCCGCAGGACCTACGAATGAGATTGCATAACCTGAGGGAAGTTCTGGAGCGAGTGCATAGGGTGATTGACAGCATCCCAGAACGATGGAAACATATCTTGAAGTTCCCCTTTCAAGCCTATGAAGGACATTGGATCAGGCACAAAGACGGCCACGGGTAATTGGTGGTCTCCAGAGTTGAGGTAGTCCTGAATGATCAAGACGCAGTCATCAGATCAGGCTCTCTTGAGATGGGAAAGGGAGGCTCTACGATGTTGGTTATTCACTCCGAAGAGCAAGTGGTCCACCTCACCCCTAGGGCAATGTCAATTCTAGTGAGAACAAAAAAATAGATAAGGACTATGTTGCCTATGAGTGCCCAGTTGGCACAGAGCCGGCGCAAAGACCGCCAATAGTACCCCTGCATATTGGATGGAAAGAAGAGGTCTCTGGAAAGAAAACATACCTTCTGGATTATACACCGAAAATGAGATACAAAGACAAAATCAGATCGGCCTCAATCACATTGGAACTTGGAAGTTAAAAATAACTGGGTCATGGAAGCCAGGGAACGGTCTTCACCTGTGTCCCAGGTCATTGCGGCATCCTTAAGAAAAATGTGGCAAGCTCATCATGGGTTTTGGGAGGGAGGGGACGGGGTGCTGGACCCACCTCACTTCAGCCCCACAGTTACACAATACACATCCAACTGTCACAACAGTCCAAAAGACTGCACCCCGGGCAATGGGAAGATGGACAGTCATTAGGGTTTAAGGGTTTATCTTAACTAATACTGCTACAATCACGTCCATTCATATAAACAACCACAATGTTCAGGGACGCTGGACCCGTTTTCCAGCAGGTGAAGCTCCCCACCAATAGATGGAGCCCCCCCGATAGTGCTAGTGGTGCCTGCTTGTACCAGCATCCCTAGCACCTGTTCGGGTTGTTTTATTTATTAAAAAAAATAATAATAATAAAGAATTTCATCAATTAAATTTAGAAGTCTTGCCTGGTTACAAACACATAGGGAGGTGGCTACAACAAAATGGCTATTTGAAAACAGAATGGAGGCAGATCCTATTTGCTGTAGATGTAAGAAAAAGGAAGAGTCTGCTACCCACCTATGGTAGGGTTGCATTCAATCGAAGAGAATTTGGGCTTGGTGGGAAAGGTTGTGGGACAAACACGTGGGAGTCAAGGTAATCTGGGAGGTGGTGTCCCTGAGGAAGGGCAGGGTATTACAGGAACAAGACTGGTAGCAGTAAGGGTGGAGGACTTTCCATTACAAATAGGTTCAGTGGTAGAGGCAAGACCAGAGGGGGCAATGGTCGATCTTTTTGAAAGAAGAGGAGACGACACCTTGTTCAGGTACCACCCAGACGCTTTCCAGTGGCATGAGGAATCCAACCTTTACCGGATCCGAGTGCTGCAGAGCCAGAAGGAAGGGGGGATCCAATGGCGAGCTTACTTACCAGAAACTCCCCTATCCGAGTTAGTCGTGGACCCTCTAGAATGGCAGTGGAGAAGAGGACATAATGGGCAACCAGTGCGACTCCCTGAATTAACAATGAGAACCACGTACAGGATGATCAGGCCTTGGGTGGATGTTCAGACAGAGGTAGGAGACAGATGGCAGAAAAACCTCTGTCTACATAGGGACCAAGTTAGAGGACTGAAATGGTTCAGAGGAGTAAAAGAAAGACCGACAAAATTCGCCTCCCTAAGTGACAAATCAGTCACAGGTGCCTCCCCACCAATAACTGGATCATCGATAGGACGAACCTAAAACAGAGAGGGGAGGCTCTGCCGTGGTGCAAATCTTGTAACGCAGGGTTCCCGGGACGTAGAATTTGTGAAACAATAGAACATATCTTTCTACAATGCCCTGGGGCAGTCCTGCTTTGGCGATGGTGGGACCGTATCTGGACCAAACTGGGAACTGGCGAGGAATGGTCATGGAAATGGGAAGCCCGTCTCTTAGGTGAATGGGAAAGGCCGCATGCATGCCGCTTAGCCAGCAACCTTTTCTCCATATCCAGAAAGGCATTGATCTGGACGTTATGGTTAAGAAGGTGTGTCTTTGATCAAGAAGGGGCCAGGATGGGGGAAGGGGAAGTTGCAGACACAGCAAAACAGTTTATTGAAATAGAAATAAGAATGCAATGGAAAAATGTGCAGGAAAAAAAGAAAATCATATCTCAAAAAGCTGATATAACTAAGGAAATCCATAAATTATGCGCAGAATGGCTGGGGGGGGAGAGGGGGGGCTGGATGACCCAGGTAGACTGGCCAGGGGAAATGAGAGACAAGGAGGGGCAAGACGGCTTCACCAAGGACTACAAGCTCAGGTTCCACGACTGGCTCCATGTCGACCCCAACATTCCAATGAAGCACTTGAGGAATTTCCAGATATGTTTCCCCCGGCAGCCACAACAATTGTTGAAAGGAAATGGTACGGGCATCAGTAAGGGCAACCGTAAGAATGGTCGGTCTGGTGGGCACCTACACTTAGCAGATTACGTTGGCAACAGTCATACAGGAGTAGGCAAGGTCTGTTTATGCAGGAATGCAGGTATCAGTAAGGAGGTAGGTTGGTTCGTAGGGGAGGGACACCTGCTCTTAACAAATTATGAAGGTAACAATCACACAGGTGTAGGCAAAGTCTGTCCCTGTAGGGCTGTCGGGCCGACTCCTGCTGGGGATAAGGTGAACTAGTGAACACTGCAAGCAACTGGCACCGGGTTCAGGGTGAAGAGGTTTCCGCCCCTCCAAACACAGAACGGAAGAAAGGATATTACGGATTTGTAATCTATGGAACGACATACGAGAAACGTGGAAATCATACTTATGTGGCTAAAGCATTTAATGATCCCCATACTTGGAAATTAAAATGTTCTTAAATGATAGTAAGAAGGTCTTTTAGGGTTGGACTTGTAACACTAACTGTCTCCTAACTCTAACGGAGTCGCAGCCGCCACGCTCGGTGGGTACAACATTCTCACAAATCAAAGTGATTGAGGAAATCCAACTAGATGGAGTTGTGACTTGTGTCATGTTTTCCCAAGGAAAACCATTCAGTAAACTAAAACAAGACCCGAAAAAAGTGGGAATGGCATGCCTCCGGTAAATTAGGTCAAAACATGTGTCTTCTTGATTATACGTAAAAACTCGACTACAACTTGATTATGTCATCCAAGGACTCACTCCACATTGCAAGATTCAGATGGCAATCCTTGTTGATGATCGAACCACAATGTATTATCTCAGCTCGCAAGAAATTTTAACAGCAACTGAAATCATTCCAAGTCAATGTCAAGTTGTTGTTTTGTGGTTGCTATCGATGGTTGCTACTCCCTCTACTGTTTGGTTCGTGGAACATGGGATGAAGTTGGATCTCACATGCTTTTGATGTTAGTGGTYTTTCGAATCAACAGTTCACTTATGGTGGGATTGTCCAGCTTCTATGCGGATCTGAACTTGGTGGAAGAAATTCGAGGAGCGAATCGCAGATAATGCCATAAATTGGGACAAACTCTGGGTTTTGTTGGGGGGTGTACCAGAAGGCTTATCCCTAATTAAGGGATGAGGCTATGTCGCACAATCCTTACGTGTTGTACTAATTGTGGTCATCTGGCAAGCCCGAAATGATCGGGTATATCATGCGAAAGACTGGTCCAACAAACAGATACGCACCACTGTGAAGGAGGGCATCAGACATACTATGCTAGTGGACTGGCGAAGGAAAGTTGGAAAAGACGACAACAGGGGCGAAAGCCTGAAATGGTTCAGAGAGACATAATACCTTCGTGGCACACTTGCATCAGTGGTGGGCTAAGACAAATGATGTTGGATGACTGATTACTTAAAACATAGATTACTATGACCAACCTCGACACTCGGTTGTTTGTGATGTCACTGTAGACAGACAGTTTGATGGGATAGAGGGAGCGTTTAGTAAGTTCGAAGGAAACTCAGTTGAGTTCCCACCACCGTAGTAGTAGGTGGGTAAGTGTAGCTTGGACAGAAGTGATAGGAGTTACTATTAGAACGAMTTTTAGAACAGAATTATGAGTCCTTGGTTGTTTTTCCCTCCTTCTTCTCCCCCCCGTTTTTCTTCCCATCCCCTTTCCTATTCTCCCTCCTTTTCCTTTTGGTTTGTGGAGTGGATTCGTTGGCCAGGTGGAATTGCTTTTCTGCTTTTTTTTTGTGTGTGTGCTGATTACTCTTTGTTTGTTTCCTTTTGTTTTGGGTTGTTTGTTTTTTTTGGCCTTGCTGACATTCTTTAACTTCATCAAGGTTGAGGAGTATTAGGTCAACGGTCCTGTTTTAGCCAATTCTGTTCTTGGATGATATCCCAAGGCCTGCACCTATTCTAGGTAATGGTCCTAGTTCCGAGTTGTTTGCTTGACGGATTTCCGACCTTATTTTAATTGAGCATTAATGAAAGCCCATAATGGGTCCTTTCTTGATTTAAAAAAAAAAAAAAAAAAAAAAAAAATCATTCCAATGATTCCATTAATCTACATCCATCAGGATTCGAACTCGGTTCTGCATTTCAACAGTTTGTGGGTGTACCAACTGAGGTAAGCTCGTTGGTTGTTTGTCAATCTTCAACAAGAAATAAAGGTTTGCGGTACGAAAGAATTATTTCCTGAGTGGATCCATCTTGTAGTACAAGTTCCCGCTACGATTTTTTGTATGGAAGGTCTGATGTATCTTCCGATTCAAAAGTTTTTTTTTTTTTCAACATTGTCTGCCATCTAGCAAACATTTGTCTTTTTGTATGAAAGTTGGGAACCGAGTCCGACGTCCCTTTACAATATTGTAGTGGTCCCCCAACGGGACGGCATCACGAGCCGAACCCAGAGGAGAGGTCACCATGACCCTAGTAAAAGGCAAACAGTGTCGAATATCCACAACAGATTATATCATACTACAAAGGAAACGTGCGAAGTTAAGCCAACTTGAATGCTAGACTAGAACAGAAGACAAGGGATAATAGTCTACAATAACTACGAAGTTCAACCCACAAACAGTACCATTACAAAGCCACCCCAGAACCACCGCTCTAAAAGCCAGAATCCGAAAATGCAGTGTGCAGTAGAGGGAGGGTACAAACAAACAAAACATACTCCAAAGAGGGAAGTTTTCAACCTAAACGAAAAAGATCGAGAATTGCAGCTAGAGGGTCCGACCAAGATCAGCTAATATCTTCACCAGGCCGGGGAGTGGCCCCAGTGACTGTGAAATCTTTTTTGGGATTTTGCCGAAAAACCTTTATTTACCACTTTGAGCAACCACTCAGTGGACAACATTTGTTTAAAAGTGTACTCGGTCTCTGCACGAACCATCAGGGGCATCAACCATAAGATTGAAAATTGCTGATGGAACTGCCCGCTATGAAAGAAGTCGAAAAACCTTGATTTACCACATGGTCTCCGCAGTGTCTATAAGAGTCCACATAGTCCACAAGATTCCATCACACAGGCACTCCTCCGCATATRTGATCGAGTCATTACAACGCTGCCTACGTGCAGCAGCTCCCACCAGTACAAAGTCTTCATTCCATCATGATCGGGTCCTCGGTTGTGGCTATGGAACAGCTCYAGAGCGCCACYAGTCCCAAAATGGCCTCACCAGATCACAATGAMGACAAAAGTGTTGCAAATCTTCAATACGGACTCCCAGGTAGAGAGTAGAAAGAGAAAAAGCCTTYGTCGTCCTTGTTGCACACCACATCGCAGTCGGGACAACCATGTGTGTCACCARCCATAAGAAGCTTGCTTGTTTCATAGCGGGCAGTTCCATCAACAATTTCSAATAGGATGGCAGGGCCCAAGACAATCTCACTTGTGTGTCTTGAATCCATCCCAAGGACATCCATGTCTTTGTAACTATCCAATTGACATAAACCTTCGGGYGATAAATCTGATAGCTCATGCGAGTACTGTACCGGTATAAAGGAACACTGTCAGTGTGTGAATCAGTGGGCGGTCAATGCCAGTTCCTCGGGTCCACARGCAGGTTATACGACGACASAGACAAGGAGAAGGGGCAAAACAGGTCGAAGTAATCCAAGATACATACCGGCAGCAAGTCTGCAAGAGGCGGTCAAAGTAATCCAAGACACATAYTGGCAGCAAGTCTGCAAGGGGATGGAGAGGAGTCTGGGCCAGAGCAATAGTCAATGGCGGGCCCGCGGAAGCGCTTCMTGTCAACGGTGACACATCCCAACACAAGGTTCATGGATGATCCAGGTCGTTCACTGACTCGACCCACCACAGAAGCAACGGGTTGTCATCCTGTTTTCACTTAAACCAGGMACCTTGTGAGTAGACAATCCCTCATCAAGGGCCTGCACCCAGTCGAGGGGGATTGCCTGTAGCAACGAGTCAAGGTGGAGTGCTTGGTGCCACAKGCCCGACAGCAGTGGGGCCAAAGCTTGGAGGGGTTTCCCGTCCCGTTGGTCCAACCCTCCCCCCTTTAAAACAGGGGAGCGGGTCGCCCTCGGGAGAGAGGATGCAGGGTTTATCGAACAACGRCTGGGTCATTATCCGATCCCCCCGCAATGAGGGTGGAAGCAGTGAAGGGCGGCAGTGCTGCCATTCCTTCAGTATCCCTGCCCATATGTTGTGGGTCAACCATTTCCTTAAATACACCGGGTGAAGGACTATTATCCAAATACATCGCGGCATTTTTGAGTCTCATTCCGTAAAAAGGGTAAAATCTGCTAATTGTCTCCAAGGGGTGAAYAGTCCTACTAAGATGACCCACGACACCCACSGGGACAAAAGAGGYCCGRTTTGGTATGGCGGGTCGAGAACTAAAAGGCCCCCTTCTCTTTTAGGTTGGGTAACCACTTCCCACGCCACCTGGGGGAGGAAGGGCGCRTCATACATCTCTTCTTTTCACAAATAATGGGTTGCCAAATGTCTAATCGTATGTTGCACAGGGGGATCCAGTTGGAAGATCGGYCGTTGGTACCAGAAGGTAGAGMAGATAAAATTGTTGAGGATCARGGAACGRTCGAACAGGCTAACGCACGTTCTTGCCACCCATGACCACAAGGCTTCTCTGGTTGCCGCCACCGCGTGGTTAGAATCAATCATCAGGTGTCCCAACAATCTCTCTTGCTGCACCAGGGTAACGACACGCAGCCTCTGGTGAAGGAACGTCAGAGCCACCGGGAACAAAAAGAGATGATTTTGTCCAATTTACCTTGGTCTGTAAGATTTMACCGAATAATATTATAGATTGTTGGATAGCCTTGAACGCTTGGTCGTTCATAGGGGTTAACGCCACCRAGTCATCTGCAAAAGACTCGACTTTAAGACGTTCCCCCAAGGGTAGCAAGAATCCAGGAATCCCAGGTGCGCCCCGATGATGACATGCATGACCTCAACGTTTATGAGATAGAGGTATGGGGGGCCAGGGCAACACTATCTCACTGAGCTTCCTAATGCAAGCAGAGGGGAAAGACGRCCGTTAACACTGAGGCGTGAGGTCGCTCCTTGGTATGGGGCCGCCACCATGTGTTTAAACCTAGGTCCAAAGCCAAAGGCGGACAAGGCGGCCTACCGTACACCTTTTCGAGATCAAGAAGGATTATTGCAATGTGGTCTTCCCCTGCTGCCACCAGTTCTATTATTTGTTCCACAATCAGCACATTGTTGAGGATTTGTCTGTCTTGAAGGAACCCCATCTGAGATGGATGAATTAAAGTCAGTAGCACCAAATGCAAGCGCATTGTCAATATTTTAGAAAGAATTTTGTAGAGCACAGACATTAGAGTAATCGGGCGCCAGTTCCAAACGTCCGCACAGTCACTTTTTTTGAAAATTCAATGTTATTACACCTGTGACTACGTCGGGCGGGGCATATGCCCCATCGTGGATAGCATTCGGGGCTATGGCCGAATCCTGCAGTAGGCACATCAAATGTCGACGAAAAAAGGCCAACGACAAGTCATCCGGGCCCGACACTTTGTGCAGGGGCAGGCGGGCCACCACCGTTGTAATCTTAGCCAACGTGACGGGCACTTCCAAATGCTACACCTGAGACTGGGAAAGGGTGCGGTCCATCTTGGCCCAAACGTTTTCAAGGTATTGAGCAAGCAGTTGTTGCTCCGTATGCTATGCTTGTGATGTGAGCAGATGTTCGAAAAATTGTGCCACATTCAATATGATCGCACACTTGTCAGCAATAAGTGGCATCGTCTCATCGAAAGGGTGACCCATCATCAACATCAATGGCGTCAGGGATCACATCTTGTGGCCAGCAAAGAAGGCCGCTGTCATACGGTCCCCTTTCACCARCCACGAAATGCGATTGCGGAAAGCCCCAGTCCTGACTATAAGAAAGTCTAAGATGAAAATTTTGTGAATGATCGTGTTCAAGGCTTGCATCAGTCCGCGCTCGTCCACTTGGATGGAGGAGGCTCTAGCGATGGTTTGTGCAAGCTCTTCATAAAGAGTCGCCAGTTATGAGCGAGTAGATTTCGTGACGAGTTTGAAAAGGAGCTTCCCTCGCACGAGGGTTGTTTTTAAACCGCCAACAAGCCAGTCAGTCGTCAATGCAAATAGGGGCTTCGATGTGGCCCGCTTGTGCCAGAAATCCATCATGAAGTGATCCATGTCTGTCGACAAGTCCACCCACTCCGGCAGGGAAGATCGATCATGCCCTGCCCAGACTGTGCGGATTTAAAATATTTCCAAAAAAACATGCAAATGATCCAACCCCACACAGAACAGGATGGAGCATGCAACGATCATTGGCATAAGCTCGTCAGCCAACAAGAAGC
>BFEA01000373.1:944759-954982 GCA_003427395.1 Chara braunii
GGAGGCAGAGGCCGAACTGGCCGCCGGCCGGTATTTAGGCCCAGCCAACGGCCATTTCGAGGGAGAGGAGGACTGCAACATTGAGGAAACGTTGCTGCGCTATTTCGGTTCAACGCAGCGCTAGGTGTAGCGCCTGTCTCTTATACACATCTAGATGTGTATAAGAGACAGGTCTAGGGGGGGCGCGGGGGTGGCGGGGTTGGGGCAGGGGCGGGGGTGTTTTGGCGGGGGCGGGGGTCGGGTAGCCCCGCGGCAGGGGTCCGGGGGTGAAACCCCTACCCTGGCTTGGGCCCCGGGGATCCCCGCGTGACAACCGTGCTTCAAGGTCTACTATGACCATTCGACCTTCCAGAGGATAAAGACCCGAGGGGAGTGGAATAACAAGTTGGCGAGGTATATTCAGTTCATTGATTCCTTTGACTTTGAACTGAAACACAAACAGGGATGCTATAATAGAGTAGCTGATGCTCTTTCTCGCAGGCCTGATACCTTTGTTGCTATTGTCCATACTTACTCATTTGGAGACTCCACACACCAGGCTATTGCGGATGCGTTGCCTATGGACCTTGAATTTGACCCCATTATTAGGAATCTGCAGGTGGATCCAAATTCTGAGTCGGGATATGCCTTGACTTCAGATCTCCTATACACCATCAGTGAAAGAGAAGAAGTTCAATGCTTGTGCATTCCTAATGATCGCAAGATCATAACTCATATGATTTAAGAGAGTCATGATGCTCGCGGTCACTTTGGGTTCCTAAAGACCTATGCCGCCCTGACCCAGCGCTTTTATTGGTCAAGAATGAGGGAGGATATTCTCAAGTACTCGAAGACTTGCGAGTTATGCCAAAGGAACAAAGGTCACAGACGACCTCCTATGGGGTTACTCAAACCATTGCTTATTCCAGATAGTCCAGGAGAGTAAGTGTTCATTGACTTTACTGATTTGGGCAAGACCACCCCTCGTGGCATGAGGCAGGTAATGGTATGTGTTGATCGTTTCTCAAAGTTTGTCGAGTTCATTCCCTTACCTGTCGAGGTCAGAGTTCCTCTGGTGAGAGAGTTGTTTGCCGAAAGGTGGGTTAATGTCCATAGGTGTCCAACCTCTATTGTCTGTGATAGAGACCCCAAGTTTTGCAGTGATGAATGACAATCTTTCTGTAAAGACTACCTTCATTTCAGGCTAGACATGACTTCCAACAGACATTCTGAAGCCAATGGACAGGCTGAAGTGATGAACCAAGTCTTGTTTCAGCCCCAACTGCTTGTAGTAGAACATCTACATGTACCGCTCCAGGTATCCATACAACAAGGCTCGTCCAACTATGCTTCAATCAAGGCTGGGCTGGGTAGGTCCTGCTTAGCCCTAGTGCCAACAACCGTTGTCTGGTCAGGTCACCCTTGTTGACATACTAGTAGGGTGATATTCCTGAGTGGTAGACACTGAGGTAGGACTTTGGGAGTAGGGGTGTACAGAGGAGAAATGATGTGAGGGGGAGGTTGGGAGGGAGTTTCATAAGGATTGGAGACCATTACAGACCATCTAGATAACCGATGGCCTACTACTGAAGGGGATTGTCGTAAGTCTAGCATCCAGCTTCTACAACAACCTGCTCCCCCAATTGAACTTCATGTCCGCCGCCACTGCAAAGGTTCGGATGGTGTCTGTCAGTGCGTTCAAGGAGGCTTTTGAGGCCCTAATGATAATCGTGAGGTCGTCTGCAAATAGAGATGTGACTGGCACTAGATGGGGGCCCAGTTCCCAAATGTCGATGCGTTGGATCGCGGGGCTTCCCCGAATGATTGTCGCCAGGGCCTCCATCACTATGACAAATAGAAGGGGGGCCACAAGGGGGTGTCCCCTTGCCAGGCCGACCACTGCAGCGTGAATGGGAGGGACACATGGTCATTTACCATAATGTTTGTGGTCGCCGATTTGTGCATGATGGACACCCATGCTCTGTAAGGAATCCCCGAAGTTCATTTTATTATCCAGGCAGCAATCCAAGAAGTCCCAATCCATGTGGTCATACGCCTTTTCAATATCTATGCAGAGGATTGTTGCTTCCTCGTTGTGTTGTCGAGCGTACTTAATAGTTTCGTTTACTATAAGCACGTCGTCTTTGATATTTCGTTGAGGCATGAATCCGGTCTGATCCTGGTATATCAGGTGATTCATCTGTGGGAGCAGCTGGTCGGCGAGGGCTTTGGAGACAATCTTGTACGGCAGGGCGAGGGGAGTGATGGGGCGGTAATTCCCTCGTTGTCTCCTTTCTTATCTTATATAATAGTGTAGTGACCCCCTCGCCGATCAGTCCTTTGAAGGTACCTTCCCACTCCATCGCCTACACATAGGCCAAAATGCTTTCTTGGAAGGTACGCCAAGGGTTAACCCAAGGGAAAGCTGGTATCACTCTTTCAGATGGTGGTGAAAGAGTGTGTGCGATTGCGTGAGATCAGTGAAGATGTGAATGGCGCGGGGCTGTGAAATTTTGCCCGCTGGGACCCGAAAGGGAAGTTTCCAGTGAGGGCAGTAGCATGAGGTTTGAACGTCCTGCTGTCCAGAGTCCCTTGAGACCATCACTTCAATCTGCCTCTGTTGTATCCCAGCTGACTGCGAGGCTTGGCAAGATTGACTCCAAGGTACGTCGCATTAGGCACCCCAGGAATCTGAGGGTGCAGTCCTATGATATCAAGGACATGTTCAGCCGCCTTCCACATCTCGATATTGTGAAGGCGCTGGATCGGTTGATGGATTTTCATCACGGGAAAGGACGTGAATTTGTTCGGGTTAACACGCGACAGAAAGGGGCTACCTTTGGAACCACCAGAGGAGCGGACCGCTGGAGGATGTTGCGTTGTGAGGACATGGCTGCGTTCTTTTTTTTTTCTTTTTTTTTTTAAACAAACAACCAGAGCGGGTGCTAGGGGTGCTGATAAGAGCAGGCACCACTAGCACTCCCAGGGAGGCTCCATCTAATGGTGGGGAGCAACACCTGCTGGAAAGCGGGTCCACATGGATTGAGTTGCAGCACACTTACACGTACACTATGGGCGTACTGCTCAGACAGGATGTGGGGATCCCGATGGCGAAGAGTACCGGTCCCCCACTTGCCTGCATCCTGTGCGCCTACTCCGAATGACATTGGGGCTCGTTCGACACTCCTCGGGCGCGTAAAGTCCCCGAGGAATTGTTCGTTCCACCTATCCTCAGGGATGCAGTCGGAAAAAAGAAAGTGAAAACACTCCGAAGGAAATTCCTTGGGCTCCGAGGATTCCCCAGTCATTTCTTCCTTTTGCCCACAAGGTCCCTTGGGCAAAAGGAATCCGCGTTTCACGGAGAGGAGCGGGCACACGGGTAGAGAGACGTTACAACCGAGCATCTGGATCGTGGCGGCACCCTATTGGCTGAAGGCCTCAAGCACATTTGATTTTTTGTTTTCTTTTCTTTTTTCTTTTCTGACATCGCTCGGAGGAAATGTCCTCGGGCGACGTCCCCGAGGACAGGTGGAACGAAGGGCCCAAATTTCCTTTTGAAGCAAAAGGAATTTTTCCTTTTGCCCGCTGATTTCAATAGGAGTGTCGAACAAGCCCCATTGTCTGTTTTTGCTAAGTTTGGGTAGGTTTGGCGGACGGGTTTTCGGTGCGCGTTTGGTCGATGACGTAATCTTGCTGACAGCATCCCTATCAGTGGTAGATTTGGAGTGGGTCATGCGGTGATTTTCTGTCTGTTACCTGAGGAATCTGAGTTTAAAATGGACTGGAAAAAAAAAAAAAAAAAAAAAAAAAGGGGCTGATGATGGGTCCGGGAAGCTGGGGTTCCTGGATTGCAAAGTGAGGTGTACGCAGTCTTGCCCCTGCCTGGGATCTGTGGACCCGAGGGGAACTCGATATAAAAAATGGGCAATCATTTCACTCCTGGGGGAGTAAACAGCAGAAGAGTGTGACTGTCAGTGGCTACTTGCATCGTATCAACCAGAACACATTGATCCCCCCACTCGTGCTGGGCTGTCCACGGCATGAGCCTTTTTTTTAATCCTCCCTCCTTCGAACAACCCAGAAAACATCCTCTTCCAACCACCCTTTTGCCCCGTTTCCCCCTCTCCCCTTGGGCGAGGTCCCGTTTGCACAGATTAAGCAAAAAAAAAAAAAAAAAAAAAAAAAAAGCAATAGGATTATAGGAGCCATTTAATCTCAGCATCTACGGACAGCATCTGTTAAAAATTGGGGCAACTGCGACCTCGGCCCAGCACTAACGATAAGAATGGCCTCTCTTTGCGATTATGAAACCCCCCCCAAAAAAAAAAAAAAAAAAANAAAAAAAAAAAAAGTGCAAAATTTTTGAAAAAAATAGGGAAAAAAAAAAAAAAAACTAGGCTACCAGCCGGGCCGCACGGGTCACCCTGTCTTCCTGGGCAGCCCGGCCGTGTAAGTACCAGGGAAGGTCCCAGCAAAACAAAACAAAACAAAACAAAAAATCTGAAACAACTATGTTATGCAGAAAGATAAACTAAACAATTCTTTCTTTTCTTTTCTTTTTCAAAAAAAAAAAAGATAGGCAAACCGGGTCACCCTGTCCGGTATGCTCCGGGCACTCCGGCCAGGTTCATACCGAGGTTGCCATTTCATTATAGAAACCAGAAAACGGGTCCTGCGTCCCGCACATCAAAACAGAGTTTCTGGGAAATTCCTGGCCAAGAAGACCAACTGCAATGAAAAGCCTACGAAACCCCAACCAAGAAGCAAGCCAATCCTATTTGGGAAGGTGACCCAAGTTAAAAGAGTCCCAAAATTGTCCTTCGGGACATCGGTTAAAATTGGAACGATACAGAGAAAGAAGATTAGCATGTCCCCTGCACAAGGATGACACGCATAAATCGAGAAACGGTCCAAATTGAAAAAAAAAAAAAAAAAAAAAAGAGTACCTAAATCCACGTTTAACTGGTCAAGTATCCAGGATAGCATTCTTGAAGGCTCGCAAGTGGCATTCAGGAGGTCATGGGTTCAATTCCCATTGGCATCATGTACCTTCCTGGGCTTACTTGGCATCCGCTACCCAAGAGATAGACCAGTGGATCCCCCGATCGGCATCAAGCAGAGTCTGCTATGTTCGTAGGGGAGGGGCCTGAGGGGAGGCACGGGGGATTGGTCCGCTTTATCCCTGGTGCTACCGGCCGTCCCCTGGCCGGTATCCTGCAGGCTCGAGGGGCCGTAAAAACACGGCTCTGGTATGCTAAGGGTTTCCCTGTATGCCTACAGGTAGTAGTGGTAAGTAGGTAGTGTGAGGAAAATTTGAGAGAAGAGTATAGTTTTTAAGGAAAAAAAAAAAAAGAAGGAAAAAATGGTGGAAAATTTTCAAAAAAATGAGGACAAATGGGGGAAAGCTCAGAAAGGTAAATTTCTCTCTCTGCTGGGCCGAGCCTTGGTTTTATCCACTGCTGCTTTCTCTACTCTCTGGTCCGTACTACCAGTTCACTTGCTGGGCGACGCAGACTACTCCGCTTATAAGACGGTGTGCAGCCAAGTTCCTCTGGAAACTTGATGCTACAGAGGACCAGGGCTTCCTCTCCAAGGTGGCCTGGGAAACAGTAGCTACCCCCAAGAAAAAGGGAAAGTTTGGGCCTAGCAAAATGGCCAGTAGCAGCGACGATGTCACATACTACTAAAGCTTGGGCTCGTTTAGCGGAATACCAGTTGGGGTTCGGAGTGGGACTTTCAGCAACCACTCGGATGCATGGCCGTGTCTGTGCCTACCCTCTTACACACAACGAAGACCACAATCAACAGCTTGGCGTCATATATTATACGCGCCGAATAAACTTCATCCACCGACTATCGAGGAGCCTATCACCAGAGGATGGAAATTCCGAATCAGCCATGATTCGATAACCCTCGCATTTTACAGTGCAATGGGGGAAGTTTTCTCAGCGGTGTGGGGACCGCAGGCAGGAAACTTTGGAAAGGCCTGGACAGTTAAGGGAGTGATTCATATCAAGGAATCGATGTGTGGGACAGTTACTGAGCACGATTGGATCTCCCAGTCTGCGCACCCCCTGGTATGTGCTTGGTCTTATTCGATGCAATACATAGGAAAAGAACGTGTTTGGTCTCTTAAACTCTCTATCCTGACCGAACACGTCTAGTTCCTAGTCCTACCCGCACCTCACGTTCACGAAGCCGTCCAACGGCGTCTCGTAGACATGGTTGGGGGTTGACGAAGGGTTGGGCCTTCCCAGTGACCCCCTTTCACGACAGGCGGTGGTCCCCATCTTGAGTTCGTCAATTTGGGTGTATAAATAAAATAAGTTGTGTGTCCATCTCGCTGCGGACTCTGTGGAAACCTTGTGGAAGAAGCTCGCCAGACTGCACTGTTTGGCGATAAATCTTAACCGGTTGAAGTTAGCTATCCCTTCCTCGTGGATTTTGGCCCTCCAACCGACCAGCCACCCTGCAGTGGACAGACACGTGGTTCGTATCTCCAAACAACCCTATGGCCTTTTGGCGCATTTTGGGTCCCCCCACCCCCTTAGGTACCCAGGTCTAAGTTTGGGCCCGCCAGACGAACCCCAAGTCTGACGATCTCCTTCGTTGGAAAGTTGAAGAGTTTGTCGCCATCGATGATGATCTCCAAGAGGCCAGGGTGTCGATTACCGTCGGATCTAAGGGTAAACAGTCCTGTACGGGTGGATACCCTGCTGCTAGTTACAGAGTGGAACCATATATATCTACGGATGGACGGATGTAGAGAAGCCAGGAGACTTTATCCCAGTAAGAGCCATCACTGCACAACGGTAGGGCGAGCTCATCAACTCAAGAAAGTCGCTAAAGCGCTGTTGATAACGGTTTCCATGAGATGGGCGAACCTCCCTGGGGATATCATGATGATCGCGGAGGAGAAACTGTTAAAGTTTTGGAAACGGATTCAGAAACTCCCTGACCAGAAGGCGGCCAGCCTACTATGTATGGCTACAGTCGATACAGTTGGTTCCTTCTGCAGCCCGGCTCTCAACGAAGGGCTTGAATATTCGGCCTACTTGTCCCGGGTGCGAATGGGCCTGGGAGACCACCTCTCACCTGTGGAGAAACTGTTAAAGGGTTTTGGAAACAGATTCAGAAACTCCCCGACCAGAAGGCGGCCAGCCTACTATGTGTGGCTACAGTCAATACAGTCGGTTCCTTCTGTGGCCTGGCTCTCAATGAAGGGCTTGAATATTCCGCCTATCTGTCCCAGGTGCGAACGGGCCTGGGAGACCACCTCTCATCTGTGGAGAAACTGTTAAAGGGTTTTCGAAACAGATTCAGAAACTCCCCGACCAGAAGGCGGCCAGCCTACTATGTGTGGCTACAGTCGATACAGTCGGTTCCTTCTGCGGCCTGGCTCTCAACGAAGGGCTTGAATATTCCGCCTATCTGTCCCGGGTGCGAACGGGCCTGGGAGACCACCTCTCATCTGTGGAGAAACTGTTAAAGTTTTGGAAACGGATTCAGAAACTCCCTGACCAGAAGGCGGCCAGCCTACTATGTGTGGCTCCAGTCGATACAGTCGGTTCCTTCTGCAGCCTGGCTCTCAACGAAGGGCTTGGCTTGAATATTCAGCCTACTTGTCCCGGGTGCGAATGGGCCTGGGAGACCACCTCTCACCTGTGGAGAAACTGTTAAAGTTTTGGAAACAGATTCAGAGACTCCCTGACCAGAAGGCGGCCAGCCTACTATGGCTACAATCGATACAGTCGGTTTCTTCTGCAGCCCGGCTCTCAATGAAGGGCTTGAATATTCAGCCTACCTGTCCCGACTCCCGGGTGCAAATGGGCCTGGGAGACCACCTCTCACCTGTGGGTGGATTGACTGTCCATTTTCCCGTCTGATTTGGCAATGGTGGAGAAAACACTGGTCGACTCCACAATTCCCTGGTCAGGCTCCTGGATCCGTTGCGAGTGCAGCAGCGTTGAAATGTTCAAATGTCTTATGACTCAGGTTGGGCCTATATTGCACAAGTCTGGGTGATCTGGCATGCCCAGTACCAGAAGCTCTTTAGAGGGGAGTCTCTTTACTCGGAGGAACTGAAAGGCCAAGTCAGGTCACAGATCAGGCATCATGATCATTCTGGCAGACAGACGAAGGAAAGGCTTTCTCTGATTTCGTCGCCGCACTTGGGCTGCAAACGACCAACTGGCATCTATGTATCTATTTCTCAAGAAGGGAAGCTGACTCTTTGCCCCTGGCTAGTACTTCCTCAGTCTGGAGGACTTGTCCTCGTTGAGAACAGGGTGGCAGGCAGCCCGCTGCCCAGGAACATGGTCTTGACGGCTGTCGGTTTAGACAGCTACAGGTTTTGACGAAGCGAAGCTGGGTAATGCTCCCGGTATATGCTGTCCTCTCTGTTCTCTTGGTCTCTTTTTTTTTTTTTTTTNTTTTTTTTTTTTTTTTTTTTTTTTTTTTTTTTTTTTTGCAGAATTTGCATTCAATGGGACGCTGGACCCGGTTTCCATCCTATAGCCTAAATATGGGTAAATGGCCCCAGCATACTGGGTTGAGATGTTGAGGGGTACCCGGCCTCTTGTTGTTTCGATTTTAATATGAAATGCGAGTTCCTTTAAACCCTAAACCCTAAACCTATAAGTGGCAGGAGGAAAAGAGGCAAAGGCGGACAAAATGAACCTTGAAGAAAACAGTCTTTTGAGTCTTGACTCTTTTGCCTCAGGGTCACATCGAAATTCGTTATGAAATTCAAAACTCAAAATGAAATAAAAATAAAATAATTTATTTTTTTTATTTATTTTTTTTTTTTGGCCCGGCCGGGCAAGTGCTCCCGAGCCACTGTGGTAGCGTTGGAAAAAAGCTTTTTTTTTTTTTTTCCCACTCTGCTTTTCACCAAGTTTTTTGGGTAATAAATTAATAGTCATTCATAATTTCATACTACTCAAAAAAGCGTTTTTTTTTTTTCCCTTCCCCCTCTGCTTTTCACTAAGTTTTTAGGGTAATAATTTAATAAATTAATATTCATTCATACTACTCAATCAATGAGAATCACAGGTGTTTGGCCGCCCTTTTTTTTTTTTTGGCAGCTGTTGGTCGTACTAATGAATCATGGTTGATTAGTATGATTGATTAATAATATTTTAATTTTTAATATTGATAAATCTACTAATCAATCGTGACTAATTAGTATGATTAATTCGCGTCGATTAATCAAACTAAACAATCATGATTGATTAGCATGATGTGATTGATTCATTGATTGATTCACTAAGTATAACCAACAGCTGCCAAAAGAAAAGAAAAAAAAAAGAAAAAAGAAAAAAAAAAGGCGCAAACCACACCCTGACCTGAATCTGGATCACATGTCAGACAGATAGAAATACTAGAGAAAAAAAAAAAAAAAAAATACAAGCCCTTGATTGGTGCGGCTCTGACGAGGTAGAAAAGGGCATCAACGGCCGCAGATCGATAACTTAAGGCGCATAAAGAAATATAGTATAGTAAATATTAAAATTTTAAATATTATTTCAATAGCAACAGAGCTCAATCGACAAAATTTTCATCACACGACAGGATCAAATCCAACGGCTGTGATCAACTGCTGCTGGAACCGATCGGCGAGGCCTCCAGAAGACGGGAAAAGTAGAACTTGGTAGACGTCATCTCTCTTCTCCTCACTTGCCAGCCTGCCGCCTGCGCACACACAATGTCCATCCCACAGAGAAAGAGACGGACACGGGTAGGTGAGATGCACACCTGGATGTGAATGTGCTACGCATTTTCCAAAGGCGATTTTTTTCCGAATATCCAAAAAAGGGATTTTTCAAAGGGGATTTCAACAGGGAATAATGCGAATTTGGATTTTCAAAAGGGAGAATTTTGAAATTTCCAAAAGGGAGAATTTTGAAATTTCAAATTTCCAAAACGGAATTTTCAATTTTGAAATTTTCAGAAGGGAATTCTGAAAGTTTTCAAAGGGAATTTCGAATTTTCAGAGAAGAGCGGTGCAGCCGCTCGCCATCCCAATCCTCGCCATGCCCTGGATGCTGTAGATACAAAGCATGTGGTCACTCTCAGCTCCACCTCACTCACTCACCCACCGCAGGATTTCTCCCAAGTGCCCTAACTTAGAGCTGAAAAAAAAGGGCATGCCTTCCGCGGCCTTTTGGCAAAAAAATTACCAATTAGTGACACTAGAATGAAGTGCAATTAAAGGAAAAAAAAAAAAAAAAAAAAAAAAAAAA
>BFEA01000373.1:1011866-1025389 GCA_003427395.1 Chara braunii
TGGGGATGCGCCGGCCCATGCCACCACTCAAATTTTGTGTGCCCCTCCCTAGTGGCCGCCATGCGTCCGCTGGGTCGCGGACCTGGCCGCGCCCGCGGACTTTCGCTGCGCTTGGCCGCCGCCGGGGGGTATTCGTAGGTCGTAGGCATTCCCTTTCGCCTTCTTCCCTGTACTCAGACACAATCCCGGGTATCGTACACACACGTATGCATGCTATAAATTTTGTAAGCACGATTAACTCCCTCTCTAAGCATTTTTGAAAGTTAGCGAGGTCGAGAGGATCGACTTACGAGTGGAAGATGGCAAGTGAGTAAAGAGTTGGGCGATCCGACGAGCTGATGCTGAGTGTGCGAGGTTGACGTGGGGCCACGATGGACTGTGGCACATGGGCAAACCTGGCTGGCATGCTTGGATCAAGCGGGGTGACAACTTTGTGTGGGTGCGAGGCAATCGACTGCCCGCATCAGGGTGATAAGAAGAGAGAGAGACGAGGGAGAGAGAGAGAGAGAGATGGGAAGTGTGCGATGAGTTTCTTCTTCTATCCCTCTAAGCCATTTTGATTTTTCCTCTTTCCTTCTAAGCAATTTTGGTATTCGGCGCAAGACGCCCCTCTTTTTCTTTTTAGATCGGCCTTTCGGACTTGTCATTTTCTCTTTTCTGTTGACGTGTATGTTTTCATTTGCTCTCCTCATGTGTTGATGAATTATTGTCTCTTTCCCCTCACCTTCTCTGTCTCTTGATGGGTCTTATTGATTGATCTCCGACGATTGGCCTTTGCGTGATTTCAGGCTGATGGGCGAAGGAAGTGTTGCATGAACCTTGATTCAAAAGTAGATGCATGGATGATAGGCATAATCCTGCCTGTGCATGAATTGGATAGGCGTAATAGACTATCGAAAGGATGCCTCATTATAGGATGATCCATCTTGCGAGCCATTGGTTTTCGACCCTCTGATCGAAGGACAGGGCATATACGCGTGTAAGTTCCGCCTGAGACGATCATTGTCTACACGCCCGTCCGCGAACCCTAAACTCGACTAAAATCTCGAATGGCCGACGTTCCACCCCAACTTGCAACATGAATGTCGATGCCCCCATTTACATCACTGACCGTGAGTGTTTGAGGGATCGAGAATTTCGGGGATATTGGGAGCACTCCCGCTTGTCTGCACGGCCCAGGTCGGAACCCCTGAACTTCCCTTAATGGGAAACGAACGAATCTGTAAGTGGGACCTCGAACAGGCCTTGGGACGTATTCCCTATCTCCCCCACTGCTCTAACCCACACACGTGTCACGTCGTCGCGAAACTCAGGATCATCATCATAGGGACTGAGTTCTCTCCCTATCACAACATCCTACCCTACCACTCCCTCACAATTGTCCTTTGGCCCGCCATCGCCCACTACTGGCCCCAATCCCCGTGCTCGGAGTGCCTGCAGGACCACGAATACCGAGCTTCCGGCTTCATCCGGCGAATCCGCTCGGAGGAAGAACGACAAGCGCACAGCCTTCGGCTATGGCCAACCACGACGGATTTCAAGGCCTGCAACGTTCGGCGCCGACGGTTGGTCCATCAACGAGATAGCCATAGCATCCCGACGGTTTACCAAATACGCGTCCGCCCCAGATGACGGAACCACTGGAGGCGATAGCCCCGCGTTCCCAGACCTGCAACAGAACTCCGATCCACACCTAACCTCCTCCTGTATTCGCATCCCTAAAACTTGTCACAAGAGATCTCAGTTCCGACCCGAGATTCCACCCCCACTTTCCAAAAGTCTTCAGCACACCCCTTTTCGCACTTCCAGGCCCACCCACACTCCGATAAGGAAGTCGCGTTGGGCATGAGGTTGGTATCGGAGTCGACACGTGGCAGGCCCAAAGATTGCCAATCAGGTAGGATATAAGGGACGATCTGCCGAACAGAGGACATCATAGGCAAAGGAACGCGCTGCGTCGCGACCCGATAATAATCAGAACAGGTCGACAGGCCACCAACATGAATGCCCATCCGGCAACAAATGTTGGAGGAGCCCCCGCCCTCCCAGCACGTCCACCAACGACCCCGCCTGATCTATACCTCTTTGACCCTGCACATCACCTCGCCGGAGCCTGGCTAGCCACGCTGCACGCACAATAGTACGACAATGACGAAGCCAGGATCAACGTCCCTGCTAGATTGGGAGGGGATGCACACCACTGGTTTACCACTTACGTATGGGTCGATCTCCCGACCTTCGAAAGGGACTTCCTAAGCCGGTTTGATTACATCCACCCTGAGCAAGCTCTCTTCATGATTAAGGATCGAGTCCAAAACCCCTTGAATTCGTCGCTGAATACCGAAGCAGGTTCTATAGGTTGTTTTTTAAGTTAGAACGGGGCAAAAATGTCAGGAGGGATTTGTTTATTAATGGGCTTCTAAGTCGTACGATGAGGGTCAAACTGCGAAAGCAGTTCTCCCCCATCAACCACACCATGCAGCAAATCATGAACGCCGCATAAGAGATGGAGAGAAATTTCGTTGCAAGCTTCCTAGAAGGGGAGGACCACGCCAAGGAAGGGGACTGTTCAAAATTAGCCAGAGCAAAGGCTGAATTAGTTGCGCTCCAAAACAAATTTGAAAACATGACCTTTGTCTCCGGCCCCGTCACTTACCTAAGAACGATACCTGACACAACCACGGGGCTGCCCGTGATGGACGCCCCTACGCCTCCCCCACCTGCGCCTCCCTGTGAACCTCCCACGAAACCAAGTGAGCCAAACACAATATTGGAACTGATCCGAACGTTAGTTAGCCTGATGCAAGAGAGCAAGAAGGAACAATGTGAGCACAATGCTCGGATGAAGTTTATGATGAGATCGATGCGCCCTATTGTTGTTCGAGCTGCACCCATGACACAGGCAGCAGCCCCCGCTCCGACGGTGGGCGGTGCGGTGGCTAATCTAAATGTTTGCTACACATGTCACCAGTCTGGTCACCTAGCCAGGGACTGCCCCAACCGACCAACTCAAGCACGGGTAGGGGTTGCCCCTGTTGCAGCAGCGCCAATAGCTAACAAACCAAGAAGAGTAGGCACGATGATCGAGGAAACGGGGGAGGGGGAACCTCGATGGTTACCACCGAGGAAGCCGCGGAACTCATCCCGCTCGATGAATACATCTCGTTGCGTTACCCAGGGATGGGAATGATTGGAATCATCCGACAAGTGAACGAATAACGAGAAATAGCGGAATGGAGACCGTCCGCCAGGGAAATGGGATCTGGCAGCCCTACCTTTGTTACAGGAGAAATCGATGTCCTGAACATCACCCGAGCCCTGGATCATCGGATCCCCATGCCCATCGGACACCTAGTGTCCATATCGAAGCACGCGAATGAACGGATGCTGCAACATTGCAAGGCAAACCGAAAACGATTCGCCCTTGCTAAGCGAGCAGCCACGAAAGGGAAAACCCCCGCCTGCGAAGACAAACTCGATGTCCCCAACACCTCGGACCCGATACGGTTAGGACTCATTCGGAAAGATGATAATTTCCTTCGCATTAAGGCCATTCCGTGAAAATCCATGGAATGCGACGTAGAAGTTTGGGGACATCCGTACAACGCTATCGTCGATTCAGGAGCCGCAGTTCGAGCCATTTCGTTAAAGGTCGTGGAATGGGCCGGAAGAAGAAAGGATCTGATCCCGTTAGCAGATGGAGATTACCTTGTCTCGGCCGACAAATAACAGATCAAAGTGGTGGGAAGAGTGATGAATGTTGCGTTCGGATTAGGAAAAGTTCATGCGTTGGGACATGTCGTGGCATTAGATGTGAATACCTACGACGTCCTCCTAGGGTTGCCGGCCCTTACCGCATTAAGAGTCAATCTCGACTTCGAGAGACGATCGATCATTCTTAGGAATATGGACGGGAAGCCATACGTCATCCCAATGCGTCTAACTCTTCGAACTGCACTCCCTATGACCCGAAAAACTCCCTCGAAATTGGGGAACCACTCCACGTAATCACTTGGAGGGAACCCCTAGAGGAAACAGACAAAAGGGAAAAAGAGTCGGAGCTGTCAAGTAGCTCCTCCGAAGGCGAGAATGGAACCGGCCCTGAAATTTGGAATATGGTACACAAACTGATTCATTACCCCGTGCGGCAGAAAACAACGAAAACCTTCGTCTTTACGGAAAAAAACCTCCAACGGACACGTGCCCTAATCTTAGGGGAGCCACTTGTCCAGGTGTCCCGAATGGCTGATTCTTCGGAACCCCCTCGGACCCTATACGAAACCACCACCCCGCTTCTCTCGAGATACAGTGACAAGAAAGTGTTTTGCGACATTTCGGAACTACTTCGTTCTCTGTTCTCCACAGGGAAATAAATCCTACTTAGGGTGTTGTGACAGGGTGCCGAGGACAGAGCTTTGGAACCCCCTGGGCGTGGCAACCTATACGAACTCGGAATCGGGATTGTGAAAAAATCGGTAAGTTTGCAAGATATCAGGAACAGAGTAACACCAGAAGAGCACGCGGCAATCCGGGACGCAGATACCCAGATAGTCGCCACGGTGTTCTCCTAGCGGTCGGACAACTCGTTCATTTCGGCTCCTCCGCCAGGAAACGGCAGGAAAGTGGGCACGAAGCAAGTGATGGTTAGTATACGCGGGCAAATTTATGAGCTACATGTGCCCCAGTACGTGCCCGATGAAACTCATCGACTGATCGCTGATATCCTAATCGAATACCAAAGGGCGATTAGTGTTGAAGATAGAGATATCGGATTGTCAATAGTGATTCAGCACGAAATCCAGATCGGGACGCACCCACCAATTCACTGCAAGCCATACCGATATTCCCTCACCGAACAAAAAACAACATTGAAACAAATTAGGGTGTTCGAGGCTAACAGATGGATTGAACCAGCTATCGGGCCATGGTCATTCCCCGCGGTCTTAGTTCCGAAGAAAAACGGGTCGATTCGCATATGCATCGATTATAGGAAGTTAAATGATATCACGATCAAAGATGTGTACCACCTCCCGCGGATTGATGACTTGCTGGATGCGATTGGGTGTGCTAAGTATTTTAGTAAGTTTGATATCCGTCATGGGTTCCATCATATCCTAGTTAAGGAGGAGGATCGACCAAAGACGACGTTCGTCTTGTTCAAAGGCATGTGGTAGTGGGTTCGTTGCCCTATGGGGATATGCAATGCACCAGCTACCTTTAAGATAGCGATGAACGTCACCTTTTAAAACTTCATCAATAAGACTCGACTGACTCAGGAATGATCAACTTTTGGCAGTCTTTTGCGTCATTGTGTACATGGACGACATCTTGGTGTATTCTGAATCGTTCCACGAACATGCTCAGCACATCGAGTGGACGCTGGGAGCATTGTGAGATGCTGGGTTCAAGATTGCGCTGAAGAAAAGTGAGTTTTTCCTTTCGGAAATCTCGTTTTTGGGGTATGTGGTGACACGGGGAGGTTTGAGGCCATATTCGAGAAAAGTCGAGGCGGTTCGAGAAGCCCGTACGCCCACATCACCGACGCAGGCTCGAGCCTTCCTGGGGTTGGCCTTGTACTACAGGAGGTTTATTAAGGGCTTCGCGACAATCGCACAACCTTTAACGAACCTCCTCCGGAAGGACCAGCCACTGAAGTAGGACACAGACTGCGAACAAGCCTTTGTTACCTTGAAGGAGGCCTTGGCTTCCGCACCTATTTTGATTCGGCCTGATTCTGGGAAACAATTCATTCTCTTTACGGACTAGCAACCTGAGGCGATCTTCGCTATTTTGGCCCAGAAGGGAAAGGACGGCTGCGAACACGTCATCGAGTACGCTTCACGACCTGTACCTGATGAGAGAAGAAACGATTCGGCCCCACAAGGTGACTGTTACGAGGTCGTCTGGGTAATTCAACACTTTCATCCATATCTATCCGAACAGAAGTTCCTCCTCGTCACGGATCATGAGCCTCTGCCAACTCTCAAAAACCTCACCAACTACAAGGGCGTGATTGGACGCTGGGTTGTCCGGTTACAGGAGTACGACTTCGACATCATTCATCGAAAGACGAAAAAACAAGGAAACGCGGACAGGTTGACACGACTGCATCGGCCAAGCAAGGTGGCAAAAGGTGAAGAGATTAATCCGTGGAAAGAGTCGGAACCATCAAAGGGACCCCCATACGGAGAAGTGGCCATTCTCCCCCGACCTTTCAGGAAGTGACACGTGAACACGATGGCGATGGGTGAAGGTAATACAAGGGGTCCCCTTTCCCCCCTCTCATCCTCCTCCTTTCACTCTTTGCTCAACAAGTTATGTTACTTTGCAAAGCAATATCGCGCGTATATGCGTCCTCGTGGGGAAGGCTATATGGAATGGATAGATTGTTAACAGTGTGTCTCCCGAGCTCACGACTCCTGATACCGGAGCTCAGATAAACCCTGGTTATGTCCCTTGTGTCGCACCGACGAAATCCCGATGGAGGCTCGATTCCTCGAAACCACGTCTAAAGGATTAGAAAAGACACGCCGATTTCGGCGTGCCAAAGTATAGACGGATGTCGTCTCGATAACTACGGTGGTCGGGAACTCCCTCCGAATATTCACCAAGGAAGATCGGAGGCGGACCAACGAGAGAGCGCGGGATTACCGATGGAACAACGGACGGTTAGAAAAACGAAAGATTGATGGTAGTGGGATTTGGATGTCAGTGCCTTATCTGTTCATGAGGTACGATTGGGTTAAGTCGGCCCACGAGGAAACCGCCGCTCACTTTACTGTCAGGATCACGGAGTCCGCGATTGACAAAAATGAGTGGTACTGGTCCAATATCCGGGACAATGTCAAATTCATTGTCAAAAACTGTCCAGTTCGTGCGGCAAATAAGGCGCCGATTCAGCCTCCTAAGTCAATAGCGCCCACCGTAGTCGAACGGCCATTCCAAAGGGTTAGCATGGACACAACAGATATTATTGTGCCCCGTGGACCGAAAAGCTGCGAGTGTTAAGTTCTTTGGGTATTCGTGGATCATTTCTGTCGGTGGATCGAGACCTACGCATGTAAAACGAGACAGGCCGCGAAAATCATGCGGTATGTCAACGGTTGCCTCGGAATGCATCACGATACCGAGGAAATTTTAACGGACAACGGGGCGGAATTCCGAGGAGAAGTCTTAAGGAGCCTAGTCGTGCATGACATCTCCATCCGTAATACATCTCCCCGTATATCGCAATCGAATGGACAAGTAGAAAACGCAAATAGTATAATCAAGACGCCCTTGTGGCGAAATATTGCGGCCAGAGACACGAGGCCTTGGCCCGATATCGTAGACCACATCCTGGCTATCCACCGGGGGACCCCTCATGAGTCCACCAGCCTGACCCCTTTTCAACTGCGGACTACTAATAGTCTGGTCAATGTGGCTCTATCGAGCCTGAATGATGAAACAATCCTAGCGCGAAGAACCACGAGGGCCATGGTTAAGGACAAGGCCCAACGTCACTAGAATTGGTGGAAAAAACCCTCCCCCGGTTAGCCCGAAAAAGACAGCGGATGACTGAAATGGCCCACGGACGACAGGTCACTGCATGAGCTATGAGGCCCGAAATGGGAATGTTGGGCCTCGGCCCCAATATAAATCAGGGGACGTAGTGTAGGAGAGGAAATGTGCTCGCTAGGGCAAGTTAGTGCCACAATTCTTCGGGCGATTTCACGTAGTTGAGTTCGGTCTTAGCGGAGTGAACACGGTGCAGCTTGTGCCAGAGGCCTCGGAAAGCCGATCGGCTCGACCGATCATCTGACACGTTGTCAGGCGACCACAAGCAGTGAGCCGCCTGAGATCTGCAGTTTTGGGACTTAGGCTCAAGGGCAAGTCTGTGTTTTGACGGTACTCTGGTTTGACTGGGCGACAAAAATTAGGGGAACTCAGGCTACCCCTGATTCTGGGCACACTGAATCTTGCAAGGAACCCTCAAAGATAGCGAGATGGGTGGGCACACTTGGCGTATCTAGAGACCGTCATTTCCGGCCACTCGGAGGGCTGAAGCCGGATTAGCCTGCCGCGGAGAGGCATCACGGAGACGGACCTCGCCGCAACGTTTTTGCAGCATACGACCGCGGTCGAAATGAGGCCTCAGATTTTTGTCCATTTTAGTACCAAAATTAAAGATGGGGAGAAGGGATTAAGACCAGTAGGGAAGAAGAGAAAAACATAATATCCGTTAATTTCTTTATTTTTCACGGCATTTACTTATAGGGGGAATACCTTTGTTATTTTATGTTCCCGGCAATGAAATTAAAAACGAAGTAAGAGATTAAAAAAAAAATAAAAATAAATGGTAAAAGAGAAAAGAAACAAAAGGGACTCGGACACTTATTTGAACTTTCTCAGAATTTAATTTTGGGGATCTTACGGTTAATTTACTATTTTCGACAAGAGAATTAAGGAAAGGCAAGAATGGTGAAAAATGATGAAAGGGACGAGAACCCGTGATTATTGGGAAGATTGGCCCTACTTCGTCTCGATTACCCGCCATCAGCTCTGACCCTGGATGGAACATTTTCCCCGGATTTTAACAAGTTTTCACTACGACCGATGGTCGATGGTCGAGGTTCCCTGCGTCGTTTTCCCTAATTTGCTTGATTACTAACATTACCGCAGTTGGGATGTTCTAAGAGCAGGAGTCGGATGGACAGGTGCTACCTTGGATCGACTATGGTGTTTGATACGGTACGGATACGAGGGTGGATACGGAGTGGCTACGTCCTACGGTGTCTGACGTGCTTCAGGTACGGTATGGGCCCGGTGACAGCTGTTTCACTAAGGTAACTTAATATCGGGACAGCTGCGGTGATTTATTCTCAGGACCAAGGCCACTACGATAGTTTTTTCAGGTTTGGAACCTTGGCGGCAGTTTGATTTCAGGTCCGGGAACGTTGCGGCATTCTATATCAGCTTCGGGACAGGCATGAAATTATCATGGCATGGTTGTACGGGTTCGRCATCCGTGTGGCATAGCGGCCCGGTATTGGATTTCGGGTTTGGTGAGGTTCGGTGGCATCACGGTGTTTCGTTTCACGTTCGACACCCTCACGACGATTTATTYCAGGTCCAGAACCCCTACGACAGTTTATTTCGGGTTTGGAGCCGCCACCGCGGGTCGATTTCAGGGTCGGAACCACTGCGCTGCCATATCTCAGGATCGACATCGGTTTGACACATCTCACGATAACATTTTCAGGTTCGGCAACACTACGAAAATTTATTTCAGGTACGGGACCTTGACGACAGTTTATTCCCGGGACGACACCATCCCGAGTATTTATTTCAAGTCCGGCGCTACCACGACAGATTGTTCCAGAGTTGGAACCGTCATCGTGGACTATTTCCAGACCCGAGATCTTCACAGATATTTATTTCAGGACCGGTGTGAGCCCAACATTGCTACGCTTCAGATCGACTGCTGGTTCGGGACCGGCATGGAGCGAGCCACCACATTATCAGGTTCGGAAAAGCGAAGGCAGTGTGGGTCGCCTGCATCACAATATAGTAGTCTGCATCGGGTTGTCATTGTGACGGCGCCGGCGACAACTGCTCGGTACGGTGTCTGCAACAGGGGCAAAGAGAAACTGCACTATGGCTTCGTTATTCCAGCAATCCCCTGGCTCGGGCGCTGGCAGATCGGCTGCAGTTGAGCGCACTCACTTAAAATCAGGGGCGGTACCGCGGCTAAAAGACCGGCATTATACTACGCAGGGCTTCGGGCTGCCACACTGACCGATGGGGTGCCTGATCTCGTCCAGTGAGGCTTGGTCTGAGAGGCCTGACCGATGGGGTACCTGGTCTCGTCCAGTGAGGCTTGGTCTGAGAGGCCGCTGCCGCTGGGGGACAGGGGATGAACGACTAAAAGGAGGACTGAAGAAAGAACGAAGGGGGTGTGTGTGCAAGGCGTGCCCGCGATTGCAAGCACGGGGTGGAAGCATGGACGCTTAGGCGGTTAGTCGGGGGAGAGAGGAGGGAAGAGAGTGGGATTGCATGCCAGGTGGACACAGCGATCCGCTGACTCGAGCCGCAGAAAGACGGGAGGAGAACAGCGCGAGGTAGTTACAGGGGAGGCAAGGCGGCGGGTAAGGAGCGCGCTGCACCATGGGCTTCAGCGAAGAGAGACAGAGAAAGAAGAGAGACTGAGTCCGAGAGAGTAAGAGAGAGAGAAAGAGAGGGTGAGGGACAGAGAGAGAAGAAGGACAGAGACCAACTGAGAGAGGGAGACAGAGTGTGAGTAGAGAGGCACAGGGCGTGTGTACGTGTGTACCGGCGAGAGAATCCGGAGGCGCTCAGTCTTCTCAAAGGGGAAGTGACCACTGGCAATCCCGTAAAATAGTGAACTTTCTATATGGTAAGCACGACCCTTCATTTGCGGTGGCAAACATCCCAACGTCAGTCGCGTTTGAATTCTGCTCGCCCGCTTTCCTGTACAACCCGGTTGGGAGTACAGGTGAGGAGATCTGTGACATGGGAAGAYAGACACAGGCAGRGGAGACAGGGGACAGGCATGAAAGGCATACCCAGTCCGCACTTGTGAGCGGCCGGGKAGAACAGTAYAGGCGGGTGRCACTGAGGGTGCGAGGTATTCACGGCGTATTACTTTCGATTGGTGGAGAGATGCGGTTATGAGGGCTCTTGACGAGGGAGACGGGAGTTAAGAGCAGCGAACAGCGAAGCGAAGGAGGAAATGCCCCAGGGGTGCCCTGCCATYGTCGCCACTCGGGYGCAGGGGAAGACCCTKWGGAGCRTCCAGCATGGTATCTTTKGCCRTTTCGACCAGCACTTGAATGTAACGATGCGTGAGCGCGCACCTGATGCTCCATAAACTCTAGCCGCTTGGACTGTGCAGCTACAGTGGGTCAGAGGGTTGAACGGGTTGATGGTACATGAGCGCTGARGAAGCGATCATCGACGGTGCTGRCAGTTGAATCTATGCTACTAGGGGAAGTTGTCATTACCGCACAGTCRAGCTTTCCCAATGGTTGGGGAAGAGTGAAGYCTGCAGGTAAGYTTGAATTGAGTTCATATTTGTGGAATTATGGTGAAGTTTACCGAAACTTAATTCTCCGTTCGAGGTGAGTAGAAYCGCGCCCCAAAGAGAGAGAGMGAGAGTCAGATTGGGGGAAAGCCTCATACARCGGGARAGAAAGGGAGAGACGGGGAAAGAGAGAAAGAGAGGGTGACGGAGAGAGGGGCGCGTTGAGATCAGAGAAGTTGTGCGGGAAGATAGAGCCAGTCAGGAAAGCAAGAGAGGGACTGAATTCTCGACTTTTGTCAAACCGTGCTTCTAAACATGTACGTGTCCAAGTACATTCAGGTTCGAACTSGCCAGACGATTCGATGATCCAGTTAAGATCGTTGTCGGGATCTCTTATTCTCACAGGTGAGCGATCCATTTACTCCCGTCATCAGCGGCAAYAGTCTTGCCAGTGGGAAGGCCAATCTATTRACGATGTTGGGGGTATCAACCAATCCGCTTGAAGCAAAAATCAGTTATTTATGCTGCAGCASGTATCATCTATTAATCGTCCCCGTTTTCCCCGCTGTGGGTGAGATCGGACGCTCGTATTAAAGTGAGGGYCAGRCGCACCCCTTTGTTGGCGTGATCARCCATTAATGAGGGAACCAAATGTAACYGTYGTTCACGATAACAGCAACTCTCGAGCGAGATGTGTCCGCCCCTGAAATGACCAGTCACTTACATGGATGTGACAAACGKCCATKCTCACTGTTGACGGGGCATGCAAGTTTGCGATTAAGCAGTTGCACAATGAGCAAGGGCCCCCTCCGTAAAGGAACATTACTAGAAATTTGAATTGTATCTTTCTGCTCGGCTGGCATTTGATTGACTGGTTCCCGCTCAGAAAAGGCAGATTCTTCAGGGCTGTGATTGGCTGRCCCTTTGACTGAACGGTAATTTTTCCTGAAACCCATTGAGTCGGGCCTTGCTTTATTCCGCTGCAACTCTCGGTGATTAAAGTGAGCAGGGACTCGTTTTTACTTACTGTTGCTCTTGCAGACCTCAATGAGCAGGGATTCCTTTGCACTTGCTGTTATTTTTGCAGATCTCAATGAACAAGGACTCATTTTTCAATTGCTGATGCTTTGCTAATCACAATGAATAGGGGCTGGATTTTAACCGCAACTGTATTTGTTGATCGTCCTAAATAGAGTCTTGTATTGGCGCATGGGTTGTATTGACGATCGTTCAGAATTGAACTTCGTCCAGGCACACACAAACTGCCCCCGCTGGTGACCTTGAGAGACATCGAGACAGGACAATACCAAGTCTGCTCCTTGCTGGTTGCTGAGGACCTCGGAAGCGGGCGCGGCGAGTGACAGGCGTCGTTGCCCTTGGCTTCAGCGAATTGCAGATGACCCCTCCCCAGGTTTCCCCACAACTTTGGCGCCGTTGCCGGGGAGGGGATTGCACTACCAAGGCCGCGGCCTTCCCTAATCAACGGGGGGTGCACGGGCTGATGAGTTCAAGCACTAATTAGCTCTTTTCCTTGATTAGTTTCATTTTTTGATATTTTTTGAATTAGTTTTTTTTCGATATCTCCCGATCCGCGCGCTTTCACGCGAGCCGCAACGGGAGCGAACTTCGTCCTCTCGTCGAGGCGAACGTTTTGAGATGTTTTTGGAAAAATTCAAACGGCTAGAAAAAGAGATATGAATTTTTTTGTATTTTTTAAATTAAAAATCCCAAAAATTACGAGTTTAAATTTCTAATTCGTTTTTTTTTCAATATCTCCCGATCCGCGCGTTTTTGCGCAAGGCGCACTGGGAGCAAAGTTCGACCTCTCGTCGAGGGGAACGTTTTGAGACATTTTTTGAAAAATTTTAATGGCTAGAAAAGGAGATATGAATTTTTTTGTATTTTTCTAATTAAAATTCTGAAAATCATGAATTTCCTTTTATTTTAATTATGAAGAAAGGGAGCGAAATTAGGTGAACCCCGCCCGGACCAAAGTTGGTCCTTGTATTTTTCCCGACATTTTGAGACCTTAGTCCGGGAAAATGGACTCCGTTAGAACGAGTAGTGACCGCCAACAGACAGGAAAAGAGAAAAAAAATAAATTAAGAGGGATTAGTGATTTTCTTTGTATTTTTATAAAAAAAAAAAAAAAAAACAGAAGTCGGCAAAAGTGATTCGTTGGAACCCGGCTTTTAACTGACTACAAACCGACGGAAAATTTTCTGCCTCGAGAAGTTGGACGTGGTGGCGTGCGGTGGCGCGCAAAACCGTAAAACCCTAATTGGGGGAAACCCTAATTAGGGTAAGACCCTAACCCTAAGTTAGGGAAGGGTGGTGCGTAGCCGGGCGGATACAAGTCTTTCTATCCGTTCGGTGATGAGAAAATTTATATAAATCTAGTTGACCAAATTGAAATTAATCAATATTGGGAATTTTGTTTTATTAAATAATTTAAGTTGTAAATTTGTTTTAAGTAATAATTTATCATTTAAAATCAATT
>BFEA01000373.1:1043168-1082049 GCA_003427395.1 Chara braunii
GTGTGTGTGTGTGTGTGTGTGTGTGTGGGTGGGTGGGTGGGTGGGTGTGTGGGTATGTGCGCGCAATCAGACTCGCTCTCTTCCACACTTTACATGCATGCAAACAAGTGCGCAACAAACTAGCGACATGCGCCCACTCAGAACTCAGAGATATGGTACCGATAACACAGTTCATATTCAAGTTCACTTCGAATGGCTATGTGTGTGTGTGTGTGTGTGTGTGTGTGTGTGTGTGTGTGTGTGTGCGCGCGTGTGTGTGTGTGTGATGTGTGATGCGTGTGTGTGTGTGTGTGTATGTGTATGTGTGTGTGTGTGCGCGGCAACTGCGACCCTCCCCGTGAGTTGCGCAGCTCCCGAGCGGCTGGAACTACGACCCTCCCCGCGGGCGCAGGGGGGGGGAGTTGCGCGGCTCGCGGGGAGGGTCGCAATTGCGCACGCGCGTGCGCGCGCGCGCGCGCGCGAGAGAGAGAGAGAGAGAGAGAGAGAGAGAGAGAATCAATCAATCCATCAATCAACCAATCAATAGGATCTTGATTGGTTTGGTTGATTGATTGATTCATTGATTCATTGATTTGATTGATTTGATTGATTGATTGATTGATTGATTGATCTGATTTGATCTGATTTGATTGATTGATTGATTGATTGAGTGTGTGTGTGTGTGTGTGTGTGTGTGTGTGTGTGTGTGTGTGTGTGTGTGTGTGCCGGGGGGAGGGGAGGGAGGAACCCTCCCCACCAATCAATCAATCAATCAATCAATCAATCAATCAATCAATCAATCAAACAAGCAATCAATCAAACAATCAATCAAACAATCAATCAATCAATCAAACAATCAATCAATCAATCAGTCAATAACAAAACAACCAATCAATCGATATTTACTTATTTTTCTTTTTTTTTTTTTTTTTTTTTCACACACAAAAAATGCCCCCCCCAAATTTTTTWTTTTTTTWTTTWTTTTTTGTACAGGCCGATAGCGGCCGACGTGCGCAGGCCGAGCCCGCGCGCCGATTTTGAGCGCCCGACCCCGCCTGGGCGCGGCTCGGTCGCGGTGCTGTGGCCTAGGAGGTCGGCCGCAGATTAGGCCGCAGGATCCGTGGCCGACGGTGTCACGTAGGTTAGCACTACTTGGCGACGGGATCAACTCCACGAACGACATTGATCTCAGCCAACTCCAGATCTCTCCTGACGCACCAAAGATCATCCTCCCTCAACTTCTTCCTTTCGCGTCGCCTAATGAACCGGCACCGCCTTTCGACCTTCAAGCTTCCTTCCGATTTCCCTACCTTATGGCAGTCCGCCACGAACCCTCCCCTCTTCTTTCGAATCAGGCAGCTGGACGTGCCAATCCTGAACGCGAGCAAGTGGGCGGAGTGGTGGCACGCGTACGTCGCACTCAGCTTTTGCCTCGTCGAGCTGGTGTTTCATTGGGCCGAGCCAGCAGATAAAGAAGAGGAAGACGAAGTTCCAATGATGAGGTGGAGCTGCTGATCGTCCAAGCCTGGAGGACGGACACGGAGGGAAAAATGTTGGGGATACTCTTTGGGAAGGTGCGGGACGGACATCTTGAGCCGATTACGAGCAAAGTTCTGGTATTTTGGCCCAACTCTTAAGCGATCTGCCTCTGGAGATCCTTCCACACTGTGATGAGCGATCCACACCTACTGTGGCCCACGTGCACGAAACTCGACAACGACAACATCTACCTCCCTTCGTCGGGCGACTATTTGGTCATCGATGTGACCAATATCACTCTGTGGGACCTGATCATCAGAAAAGTGGAGGTGGGGGCAGGAGAAGAGGTAGACGAAGAGGAGGAGGAGAAGGAAGACACGAACGAAGAAGGAGACTCGGAGGCCGGATCAGACAACCCGAATTATCGCGAATCTGAGGAGACCGGGTCGGAAGAGAGTGGGTCCGGCGAATCAGGTAATTCCGGCGGACGTAGTGAGGAGGAAGGCGAAACAACAACTCAAAGGTGGCGAGAGAGGGCAGAAGGGAAGCGCCCAGTGCAGGATTCGGACGCGCGGCTGCCGCAAAGCGATCCGACGCGCAACCCAGAGCCACCTCGAGAGGAGCCCGGAGGAGATGATGTCCCCATCACGGAGGGATCTAGAAGCAAAGGCCGGAGAAGAAGTCCAACACCGGCTCAATCCCCACCACCACATAGGCCCACCGTTCGCCTACGTGGAGATGCGGGCAATCGGGCTTCGTCCCCGATCATTATCCCGCCGTCCCTTTGATTTCCTCGCCATCTATCAGATCATGGGTCGACCCTCGTTTCCCTCCAACCGTCATCCTTTCCCCCCTTCCCTCTTCCACTAGCTCTATTCTACCCGTCTCGGTGTCACCGTCTTCCAGCACGTCTCCACTCACTCTATTGTAACCAGTTTCCCCCTCCACACTGTCGGTGCGAATACCGTTACAAGGGTATCCGCCCTGGTTTTTGCAAGTGACAGAAAAATAAGTTGATTTAAAGTTGAAGTGTACTATGTGAGGCGCAACTACGTCGATGATTTATGTTGACTGGATGGTTGACTAGACCAGAGAGTGTGTGGGCGCGGGGATTTGAGGCGCTCGTGATCTGTTTAATTGTTGATGATTGAAGAACCAGCGTGATCGCCGACCAGATTTTTATTTTGATATTAAACTAGGACTAAAAAGATTATGTCTATGGAAAGGTGCGCTCGCTTGTGGAAGCGGCACGTACGTACGAAGGACGGCGTCGACAACAGGGTGATTTCGAAAACGTTACGGTACGTCCGCACGTCGCGCGATATCTGTTTGTTTAGATGTCTGCTAGTACTACAGTCTTCCCCCGAACAAAACGCACGTATGTACTATTCAACTTTCCCTAGAAAAGTCGATTTCTTGAAGTCGCCGCCTGAAATCCAAATGGTACGCACGTTCAAATAGTACGCACGTATGTTCTGCTCGAATAGAACACACGTGTGTTCTATTCGAACACACGGGTGTTCTATTCAAACAAAACATACAGAATGTTGTGCTCATTTTCAAAAACGCGTGCCCTGCAGTGCTCCTCCTCCTCTCTCTCTCTCTCTCTCTCTCTCTCTCTCTCTCTCTCTCTCTCTCTCTGTGGCGCGCATGCCCGTCTGCAGTGCCACACTCATATTCAGAGTGCTGCGCAGTGTGCCCCCTCTCTCTCTCGCTCACTGGGCCAAGATGGGGATCCAAGACTACATGACTGTTCAAATGTAACTCTCAGCAAGTAGCGTGGCCGACTTTTCTATTGGTATGTACAATTGGGCCCTTGCTCCACTGCTTTCCACATGCACAATACACAAAAAAAAGTGGTGATGCATGTGTCCATTTTCTGATAAAATATTCATTCAGATTTTTTTATTTTTTTTACGTTTTTAATATTTGGTGAGTAGTGGAGAGAGAGCCCTGGTATCGGGATGTGTTTTTTTTTTTTTTTTTTGCCGCTTTCGACCATTTCTCGATTCATGCAAAGGTATCGACATATACAAGATTTTTTCGGGGGGGGGGGGCTTTTCCGAAGTTAGTGCCTAAACTCCGTAGCATTACGCACGTGCGTTGTATATGAATACAATGCACCCTGTACGTTGTATTCATATACAACGCACGTGCGTTTTGTTCGGGGGAAGACTGTAGGCTCAGCTTTGGGCCTAGCACTATTGGTTACAACGTCGGACTTCCATCAGAGAGATTCAAGGATCGAGACCAAGAGGCGACAGTGTGGAAGCGGCACCAATGAGTCGCGGGATTGAGTGTCCGGCGAGGCTATCCCCTTTGACTTTGTTGTCAGCGGCGTCAGAATGGTGCTAACGTTTTCATTTTTCTCATGCATCATATTCTGACGATTAAAAGTTTTTAAATAATTATTTTACTTTATGTCGTATTACTATTCGGCTCCGATGCTCTTGACTCGGGCGCGACGTTGGATTTGGGGATCGTCTCGATGGTCGAGGGCCTTGAGCACGCGCCTCCTTTGACGAGGTTGTTTGGATTCCGTATGTTCGGGGTGTTGGCGAGATTTTTGTGTCCTATCCATTTTGGAGCACGAACCACAAAGTTCTACGTGCATGCGAGTTGGAGACTCGAGAGATGGGTGGGCAATGCACGAGAGGAGCGGTCCGGGGCGCTGTGGGGAGGTCGTTGCCGCTGCTCACCTGAGGAACCCGCTTTCGCTTCGGACTTTGAAGTTTTCCTTTGAATATTGCTATTACCGCAAAGATTTGCGTCGGGCCATTTTACCTAGGCTTGTGCTTGGGCGCATAGAAGACCCGCGCCCTCGACTTCGCGGCTTGCTATGAGAAACCGGAGTGGGACTTACCTGCTGCAAGGCCGAGGGAGTGGTGGGCCCTACTTGGAGGAAGAGAGGCGGAGGAAATAGTGGCGAAGCAGCGGTATTGTTGCCGTGCCAATGGCTCACTAGGGTTGGTCCATAAGGGTGAAAGACTTAGTAAACAGTCTGGTAGCTGGTTCACTTCAAAGCTTTCCTTACAAGTGCTCAGCCTACGCGATCGAGGGACCTCGTGCTAAGGCGAACAGGCAAACTGTGGAGAGCAAGATGGGGCAGTTGGGAGGAAGAACGAACCCGGCCACAAATCACGTCTGAATACACTCCGAAGGTAACAATGGTGAAATGCGAGAGGGGCGCAATGGAAAGTGATGAGCTCGCTCATTTGGGGGTGGGTATGAGAAAAATAAAAGTCATCCCGACGTTTTGAGACCATACAAATGTGATGGGAGGGTCAGAATAGTAAGAAGATAAGTAGTTTTGTCAATATAGAAGGAAGGGGACGCGCGGAGGTGTCGACAAGAGAAGGGAAGGGGACATGGAAAGCGGTCGATCTAGCCTGTTAGTCGATGAAAACGGGCAGGAGAAGAAGTTAGTTCGGGGTTTTGACATCGAACGAATCCGATTCTGAAGTCAATTTAGTTAAAGAGTTGGTAGGGAGGAAGATTAGTAGAGAAGGGCTTGTGCGGAGATGGCTTGCAACAACAGAAAAATTTCCCAGAATTAAATAATCATTCTAGAGTAAAATTACATTCTAAATTTTAAATTTTCATTCCATCTTAAAAAATGTCATTCCAATTTTAAAATTTTCCGTCTTACTTGAAAACTTTCCTTCCAAGAATGGGGTATCCCTTCTTATTTGAACTGCATGCTAGAGATGGAATGAAAGTCTGGATAAGTTCATGAAATATTTTAATTGGACTGTCATTCTAAGTAAGGATTTTCAGTCATAAATAGGTTAATCCAATCTAAATTAGACGATATTTATTGTAGTAGAATGGAAGTTCAATTAAAACATTTCGAAAATCGTCCAGACTTTCATTCCATCTTAAACAAATAGATGTAGTTGGAAGGGAAAACTCATATTTAGACGGGAACTTATCAAATTAAATTGGAAATTTTAGAATTGGACAAACATTGGAATGATAATTTATAAATATGAAGGATTTTTTTTTTATGGAATGTTTTTTCAACTTTCATTTTTCGTGGGAATTTTTCTGTTGAAAGAGAGAGAAATAACAATGAAATTGTCGATCTCGCCGTTTCTTGAAGAAAACGGGCAAGAGAGGACTCAAAACTAAGGTTTTCGAACCTGACGACTTTGATTCCGAAGTTAGATTAAACATTACATTAGAGCATTAGAAGTGGTAAAGAGAAGAGCAGCCTCGGACGAAGTGAGGTAGCAAAAAGGCAACAGAGCGGAGCAGCTGAAAAGAGGAACGAATCTGGATAGGAAAGGGCGCACGATGCATGCGGAGAGGGAAGAGTGGGCGAACGAGATGTGGTGGGAGTAAAAAGGGTGTAGTTCGCCCGTTCCTTAACGAAATCGGGCGCGTGGTAGAGATTGAAGTTGGGGTTGTAGAGTGTGGCAAATTCGAATCATTCGAGTGATAGATTAGTAGAAGGCGAGTTAGAAAGAAAACTTGTTGCACGAAGGGATAGCGGAAGTGAAGAGGAGGCGGAGTAAGAAACATATATCTCCCTCGTTTTTGGACGAAATCGGACGAGGGAGAACTTCAATCAGGGGCTTTTAGGGGTGGCGCCCCTGATTATGCTGTCGAAATTAGTAGGTAGTTGGTAGATCAGGAATTACTAGGAAAACAGGATGCGCTGGATATGGCGGGAAGATGGAATGAACAGTAAGGGAAGTCCGTTGGCTCGGCTGCTTCTCTGTCATTCTTAATGAATGATGGTAGGATTTCGGGGTTATTAAGTGTTGCGAGTCCGATGACAGGGTTAGATCGACCAGCAGATTAGTAAGATAAGATTGAGAAGATAAAGATAATGCCCGAAGGTTGCATGAGGGCGAGTATGACAAAGGTAGAGAGTTAGCATTTTCGCTTAAATCATGATGAAATCGGGATGAATAAAGTTATAGATGAGGTGTTTCGACCACCGCGAACACAACAGCATCAACATATTCGGCATTAGGGGCGTGAATTCGGTGGTGCGATGGTTTTGGGCTGCGTGGGAAGAAGGAAGTGAAAACGGGATGCATCAGCCTACGTTTAACGAGAGATTCGTTCGGTATGGCTCATCCCTCAGACGGTAGTAGCGTGACGATGAGCCGAGAAGGGGGGGGTTGAAATACTTAACGTAGGGAGTTGGGGAGGTCGAGCGAACTGGGAGAGGAGCTATGCAAGGACAGGTACTGAGCTAGTCGAGGGGAACACGGTGTATGGTAGCATGTCTTCTCGAATTCTTGCAGGAGGCATGCCCTCAGTTGCTGAGCGTCGGGGTCATGCTCGTGACCGGTGACTCCTGTCCCGTTTATCATGGCTTACGATCTTCTGCCCAGCGGTGCTCATCGACTACGAATCCCCCTCGGCGGCGACTATCCGCGGACAAGTCCGCGTCCGCGGCCGCGGCCTAGGCCGTGACCCCGCGGACGTGTCCGCGGTCCGCGACCATGAAAAAAAAAAAAAAAAAAAAAAATATCAAAAAATTCTGAAAAAAAACCATGTTATGCAGAATAATATACTGAACAACTTTTGCCTAGGGGTCATATCCAAAAACGTTACTGAATTTAAAATAAAAAATCACATACATTTCATGTTTTGTTTTTGGAAAAACAAACAAACAAACAACTTTTGCCTTAGGAAAATTAGTTTTTGAATTTTTAAAATTCGAAGACGAAGTCAGAAAATAAAATAAAAAATTGCGCAATTTAGATCTCGAAACGATCCACAACTCCATATTTTTTGTTTTTTTTTTTGATACATTTTTAGGGTAAAAATAAATTCCTGAAAGTCGCGGCCGCACCCAACTGCGACCGGAGCCGTGGCGGCCGTGATCACGTCTGCCGTCCGAGCTTGACCTCGCGGACGCGTCCGCGGGTGTTTCATAGCTCATCGACTTTGACGTATGAGTACCTGACTAAGGTACTGAGCAGCTACGCTAAAGAAGAAGGAGATAAAACCCAAGCAGGAGAGAAAAGCAAATGGGGGAGGAAGGGTTTGGAGGCGTACCTGTTAGTCGAAAAGTTGCTCGGTAGCGGGAAGGGAAAGACTGCAAAGGGACTGCGGTCTAGACAACTTTCGTTGAGTTGCTGTGCAGCTCTTCCCATCGATTACGAGCAGCTAAAAGAAGAGTCGCTAGCCTGTATGCTGGCCTACTGACAAATGTACTGCTCGGCCTGTTATGGGAGGTAACTGAGGACGAGTTATCAGACTGCAGGCTCATCCTTTTGCAGGTAGGGGGGGCGGGGGTATTGCTGCGAATTGGAGAATTGTCAGGGAGTCAGTAACCGAAGGTTGGACTTCAGTTTGACCAGACGGCTGCGTAAATTTCGGCTGCCATTGCGGGGCCCTCAGGCGAGTGAAGATCACAAGGCCCTCTCCCAGGAGTTGAGTCAGTCTCCCTGTTGTATCTCGAGAGTCTCAAACCCCTCCTTCTGCCCTTCTTAATCTAAGTATAATCCTAGTTATGAGAGGAAGGCGGAGGCGTGATTGCAACCCGTAGGACCGCATCAAGACTTTGTGGGGAGTCAGCCCACCGATTGCGGGAGCTCTGCCGGAACTCAGGAGGAGTTCGGGAGGCAGAGAACTGAGAGGTAAGGCTTCCTCCTTCCTTCTATAAACCCAGGTGTAACCCCTATCTGTATTCCTTGTTGCTTTTTGACTGAGTATATTGTGTGCACCCCTACTTTGACTTTTATGTTTGACTTTCAATCCAGACTCAATAAAGGAATGATTGTGCAATGTCAATTTCAGTTTTGTTGTCTGACTGAAAGCAGATTGTGGGATTGCATTTGGGGGAAGGATGGAAGGAAGACAGTTTTATATGTGTCTGACTAGGTCAGCCAAAGGTTGGGAGAGTCTCCATAAGATTGGAGGGTCCACTGTCATGTTTATTTTTGACTGCTTGAAGGAGCAGACAGGTTCCCGTAAGATTGGGTGACCTGCTTGCTTTGACTTGCGAAGGCTGTTTGTGCTTGATTTTCAGGGACCAAACATTTTTTCACAAGATTGGATGGCTTTGTCGCCTTATTTCGTTTTGAATTTATGATGTTTATTAGTTCCTCTCATGTTTATTTTGAAGAAGAATTCAGGCGAAGGACAGGGAAGGTTCTCATAAGATTGGGTGGTCTGGTTTGGAGTCGCGCACATGCTGAAACCAAAAGGTTAAATTTATTTATATCTTATACTACTTACTTATGAACAGGCTAGTCACGCATTTTTCCATAAAATTGGATGGTCTGACTATAGCTTATCACCAACTGAAGAGAGTATGAATTAAGAATAGAATTGTGGTAAGAAGGAACAGGCTGAATCATGATCTAAGATGACCAGTTCAGTCATGTGTTCCCTTAAAAGACAAAGTGCAGACAATTATATATAACTTGGATACTTAAATGGTTCAGGGCGACTAGGGTGGCCTAGTCATGTGCCCGAAGAAGAGAAAAGTTGTAGTGCCCTGTAGTTGTGTATATTCTATGGTTGAGCTAGACAGGTTCCCGTAAGATTGGGTGGTCTAGCTTTATGCCTTATGCAAGCTGGGTATAAAGGGATAAATCATTGACAGATCATGAACTATTGTTTGATAAGGTTGGCTTTGGGGTTGGTGAGAATACTTATCCTTTGTGGTTTGACCTGCATGTGATTAAGTGAGACTGCTACTTAGTCGGAGCTTCAGTTGATACGTAGTTGCTTTAGTTGCTCGCCACGTGCTAGAGCCATAGGAGTTAGATTCAGTTTCTGCATTTTCTGAGCTAAGTTTATTGTACTTAGGTCAATTTATGCAATTTCTGGGATCACTTATTATAATTTGTCTTGTATAAATCTTGGTAAGTCACTTTCTCTACGGGAAGCGCTGCCGAAATTTCTACAAAACCAAGGAGTTGGTCAGATTTCGTCTTTTTTTAATTTCAGTTTATCTGAGTTCATACATGACTTAGTAAAAATCTTGAAAGTATCATTTTCTAAAGGGAGTGATGCCCAAATTTTTACTAATTCAAGGAGCTAGACGAAATTGAACCTTGAAAAATCAAAGTCAAAGTTACTTTAGATTCTGAACTTAGCTGTGTAAAAATTCTGGATTAACATTTTTTTAAAGAGAGTGCTGCCCGAAATTTTATTGATTCAGGGAGTTAAAAAAAAAATAATTTTTCAGAATTAGAGATTGCTTTTGTTTTCATATTTGAGTTAGTATAAATTATGAAAAGACACTTTTCCTACGAGAAGCGCTGCCGAAATTTTCTTAGTTTTAAAGGAGATAAATTATATTTTGACAGGTGGCGATTCTGACAATCCACTATGTATAGAGGATATTCTGCCTGGGTCTACCTTTCTTTGGACACTTGCTCAGAGGTAGGCTTAGGCTTAGTCCAGTAGAATGATTTTGAGCAAGAGCGTGATATAGAGATTATTCTCCATGGATTTATAGGTTTAGCTTGAGGATTGGCATGTCTTGTGTTACAGGTCCTCTTGATCGCTTGATTCAGGATTTGGGCTAGATTTAGCTTGATCCCAAGAGGATCATCTTCTATTATCACTGATGACAGGTCGGTTGTCGATTCGACAGTTTACGATTCAACTCCAATTCACTTTTGTCACTCAACCTAAAGACTTATGGTTTGAATTGTTTAGTTCTGTTTTCGCTCGGACTTTAATTGAATGACCATTTAAGAAAAGTACTAAGTATTTTATTTTGAGGAGTTGCACAAGAGTGAGGCTTGCATGGTTAAAACGAGGGGTGTGAGTGCAGAGAATGGTTGAAGTTGACCCCGTGTAGTGCATGAATTTTTGGTTGAATCTTTGATGTGATTGCAGGTATGTTTGGTGGTTCGGACTTTGGATTTGACTGTCTACGATCACATACATATATAGGGTTGAGAAGAGCCCCGGTGTGATTGTGAGAGTGATCGTCACATATTTATAACCCTCTATATATAGGGTTGAAGAGATTGTATTTTTGAGAGAAAAAGGGAGGTCCCTTGTTATCCTTTATTTTTTAGAGCTTTTATAGTTGGACGTTGTAGTCCGTGACAGCCGTCAAAGTCAAACCCCTTGATTTCTCTCCAAACCCTAGATGATGAATCTGGTCTCCGGGGCGATAAGAGACGATTGTCATCACAGGCATGAACCTATGTACCACCCACTGCGCGCCCTACTGTGACCGCGTGTAAGGGTTGAAGAAATTATGTTTTTGAGAGAAAAAGGGAGGTCCTCTGTTATCCTTTGCTTTTTAGAGCGGAGGTCCCCTGTTATCCTTTACTTTTTAGAGCTTTTATAGTTGGACGTTGTAGTCCGTAACAACCGTCAAAGTCAAACCCCTTGATTTCTCTCCAGACCCTAGATGAATCTCGTCTCCGGGGCGATAAGAGATGATTGTCATCACAAGTATGAACCTGTATACCACCCACTCTCCGCAGGGTGTAGAAGCAGTTGGCGCTTGTCCAACGTTGAGAGATCATTCCCTCAAGGTGCGTGTCAGACGACACTCGAGTGTCGAATGCGACCCTCGAAAATAACGAGGACTGCATGAGTATGGGTACTACATAGTACGCCATCATTTCGACTGCTTGCATATGCTTGCATTGCGAGTCGATATGAGATTAGCCTTGCATCCGCGCGATTTTATACTAAGTCTCACGCGCGACGCCTATCCGATTTCCGCATTGGAGAGTTATGGGATGACTACAAAGGGACTAAGAGTGTTGTCGCGTTGTTTGTTCTATGTCATTCTATATATCTATGTGTATGTGTGTGTGTTTTTATTTTTATATTACTGAAAGTGGTGTACGCGTGGTGTGTAGGATGCGTTCTAGTCGACCGATGACGAGTCACACTTGGGACCTCAGCCCCCCAAAGCGTCGGCTTGCGTGCGGGTCCGATAGAGCCGTAAAACCGCGCGTACCCCCTATGCTACAGCGAACGAGAAACGCCCTCGGCTGGTCCACCTCTGCGATTGCAGCTGATTAGCTTTCGTACTGTGGACTGGTAGCTCGGCGGGGATACGACCACTGAAGGGAGGTGACAACTCCTGTAAGGTGGAGGTAAGTCGTGCCTCGCGTAGGCCCTATCTTGTCGTAGGGGCTCGCGAAAGGTATGGCTGGCGCACTCGGCCGGAGCGGCTTGCGGAAGCTCCATGTGTATTTGCACTGAGGAAGTAGACCAATTCCTGCGTGACGTGGCCGGGAGGGTCCCGCCCCGCTTGTGCGGTGCCAGACTGATGCGCACGACAACGTCCTCCTCTTCAGCGCGACAAGGTGAGATTACAACACCATAGAAATATATTGTATAATCTTGGACGTAATGCCCACGTGTGAAGGTTACGAGGATCTTCGCGTTGTGATTCCCCGCACCCTGTGCATCCTCTATTCTGATTACCTCGCCTCCCTCCCTCACCACGATCTCGCTTTCCCCACATACATCGCATCGTCCATTACACTCAGCTCCCCACCAGGGATCGAAAGCAAAATCGCTTTCTGCCACCCCTCCCGCAAGCTCACCCCCCTCCACCTCCTCTCGTCATCAGGCTACCTTTCCTCGGCAACCTTAAGATCGGAGTCACGAATGCCACCTGGATGACTTCCATACTCTCATCTTACAGTAAGTGGCACGTGTCAACTCTGCGTCGATTGCAGGAGATCAACGGATGATTGAAGGAGCAAGCAGGAACTTGCTCAAGATTGGAACCCTCTGGACGTCACATATGTGACGAACTACTTTCGTCAACACCGCGATCTTCGGCGCGAGGCTACGTCGGGTGTTGAAACGGGTTTGAGTCGGGATGGCTTGGTGAATTGCGCGGATGCTCTTGCCTTACACGTCCTTGTGCTTTCCCGTCCTTTTGGAAGGAGAGGAGGGATGGCGTGGTTCCGAGACGGTTGGTAGTTGATCGCGCCTTAGAGAGCGCGACGAATAACTGTTGTCATAGCTGCTTTCTTGTTATGTTGTGGGAATGGAAAATGTCATAGCTGCTTTCTTGTTATGATGTGGGAATGGGAAATTTTTGGCCCGATAGTCGCGCGGGAAAATGTTTTTGGATTTTCAACTGATGTTGAGCCTTCTATTTAAATTTTATAGTATATAGATAGATTGTATACATTATATATAAATATACATTATACATAGTAATAAATATATATTCACATACTCTCGAGAATTGCTTCGTTCAAATTGTTTTTTTTGCAACTAGGAATTAGAATTAGGAATTTAGGCGCGCCTCAATTTCCGTTGAACTGCCCTTCTTGCTTGCGCACGCCATGTCGCGTCAAGATTTGTGCTCTGATTTCTCCGCGCCTTAATCCTGAGTTTAACTATACATTTTGTTTTGGCGGGCATAATTGCAATTGTAATTCCCTCACTCTTGGTACCTTTTGTGGCGCATTTGTGCGCGCGTACTTCTTCCTCTGTCCTATTGGCTTGGACTCATGCATGACAGGATCGATGTGTGGAGTGAGGCTACGTCCCCCAAGCCACGGCCTGGCCATGCAGTCGTAGGCACTCCCTTCCTCCTTCTTCCCTGTACTCAGACACAATCCCAGGTATCCGACGCACACACATGCATGCTATAAATTTTGTAAGCGTGATTAACTCCCTCTCTAAGCATTTTTGGAAGTTAGGGCGGTCGAGAGGATCGGCTAACGAGTGGAAGCTGGCAGGTGAGTAGAGAGTTGGGCGATCCGACGAGCTGATGCTGAGTGTGCAGGGTTGACGTGGGGCCACGACGGACTGTGGCACACGGGCGAACCTTGCTAACATGCTTTGATCAAGCGGGGTGACAACTCTGTGTGGGTGCGAGGCAACAGATTGCCAGCATCGGGTGATGAGAAGAGAGAGAGAGAGAGAGAGAGATGGGAGAGAGAGAGACGGGAAGTGTGCGATGAGTTTCCTATTCTATCCCTCTAAGCCATTTTGATTCTTCCTCTTCCTTCTGAGCAATTTTGGTATTCGGCGCAAGTCGCCCCTCTTTTTCTTTCTGGATCGGCCTTTCCGACCCTTTCGGACTTGTCATTTGTTTTTTTCTATTGACGTGTATGTTTTCATTTGCTTTCCTCGGGTGTCAATGAATGGTTGTCTCCCTCCGCTCCGCTTCTGTCTCTTGATGGGTCTAATTGATTGATCCCCGGCGATTGGCCTTTGCGTGATTTCAAACTGAGGGGCCAATGAAGTGTTGCATGAACCTTGATTCAAAGCTAAATGCGTGGATGATAGGCGTAATCCTGCTTGTGCATGAATTGGATAGGCATAATAGACTATCGAAAGGATGCCTCATTATAGGATGATCCGTTTTGTGAGCCATTGGTTTCCGATCCTCTGATCAAAGGATAGGGCTTGTGTATACGCGTGTAAGTTTGGTCGGAGATGATCGTTGTCTACACGCGCGTCCGCGAAATCTGAACTCGACTAAAATCTCGAATGGCCGATATTCCACCCCAACTTGCAACATGAATGTCGACGCCCCCGTTTACATCACTGACCGTGAGTGCTTGAGGGATCGAGAATTTCTGGGATATTGGGAGCTCTCTCGCTTGTCTGCACGACCCAGGACGGAAACCTTGAACTTCCCTTACTTAACGGGGAACGAACGAATCTGCGAGTGGGACCTCGACCAGGCCTTGGGACGTATTCCCTATCTGCCCCACTACTCTAACCCATGCATGTGTCACGTCGTCGCGAAACCAGGGATCATCATTATAGGGACCGAGTTCCCTCCCTATCACCACATCCTACCCTACCACTCCCTCACAACCGTCCCTTGGCCCGCCATCGCCCCCTACTGGCCCCAACCCCCGTGCTCGGAGTGCCTGCAGGACCACGAATACCGAGCTTCCGGCTTCATCCGACGAATCCACTCGGAGGAAGAACGACTAGCGCACATCCTTCGACTAAGGCCAGCCGCGTCCGATTCCGAGGCCTACGATGTTCGGTGTCGACGTCGGGTCCATCAGCGAGATACCCATAGCGTCCCGATGGTTCACCATATACACGTCCGACCCATGCGACGGAACCACTGGAGGCGATAACCCCGCATTCCCAGGCCTACAACAGGATTACGATCCGCACCTAACCTCCTCCTGCATTTGCATCCCTAAAACTTGTCACAAGAAATCTCAGTTCCGACCTAAGACTCCACCCCCACTTTCCAAAAATCCTTGGCACACCCCTTTTCGCACTTCCACGCCCACCCACACTCCGATCAGGAAGTCACGTTGGGCGTGAGGTTGGGTGTCACATCTGTAGCTGGGGAAGGACTGGTGACCCTTAGCAAAAAATTGAGGGGGTGTGACTGGAACCACTCGCTAAAGGACCGTTGTCAGGCAGCTCAAGCCTATGGCCATCCTTTACTTTCTTTGAAAAATCTACAGTTGGCAGTTGGACTTATCACAAACATCTGTATTCAGAAACAGTTTTGTGTCACAAGCTGGGCCGGTGAGAGAAGGTTGACTAATGGCAAATGAGGCACGGAAAGAGATTCAGTTCTGAGGATAACTTTTAAGAGTACGGACCAAGAATCGAGACTTGCCAAAAATGGACGATGACCGAGGAGGATTTTGAGAGGCGGCCACGATATACTGGAACCAGCGACAAGTCACTGGAAATTAAGGCCAACTATGAGCGCCTCAGCGGACTGCTTTTTCCACATGGGCCTTATTTTCCATGAGCACGACGGCGGACTGCTTTTCCCGCGTGGGCCTCATTTTCCATAGCGCGTCGATGGACTGTTTTTTTCTGCATGGGCCTTATTATCCATATGCAAGTTGGTGAACTGCATTTACAAGGCCAGAAATTAGACTGGAAAATCAAGTATGGTACCTGGTATTTTTCCTTTCCCAACACTATGGTTCGCTTGGTGCCACACATGATTTTTCGGCGCCCAAATGGGCTCGAGACTAGGCTTGGGCAGAGCCTCAATACCGGGGCGCTGCAAATCCCTCCACAACCGACACTTTGGACTGCTTGGTGCCACACATAACTTTTTGGGGCCCAAGTGGGCTCGGGATTAGGTTCAGACACAACCTCGGTACCGGGGCACTGCAAATCTCCCGACAACCGTCAATGTTTCGAGGCACCGAAGTGTTGAGGTTTACGTCGTGTTGTGCCCGACAAACTTTATAAGCCCAATTCGGCCCGATGGCTGGACACTTCGGACTTGCACGCGTACTAGCACACGAGGTGTGCTAGCCTTCGGACACACGGGGAGCAGAAGAAGACGGACCAAGGACGCACATACCAGCGCATGATGATGAGTGCGCAATATTTGAGCATTCGGTAATCATCCATTCAGGATCAGGAGTGCACGGTAACCTACGCACGACAACGGGGGAAAGTTCCTCAATCACGCACAAAGAGGCGCACCGAAGGGGTATATGTTTTTACCTAATCAGGATACGGAAAGATCAATCAGTCTTCCAATCACGGGCGGAAGTGGGGAGATATACATGGCACACGGTTACTGAAATGCACGAAGCGGCCCGTGGAACGTACAATTTGGAGTATTTTTCCCGTTGGCCTACGTATGGCGTAATGGCAAAACAGGAACACACACCAAATCGGCACGGCGATTGTTTCACAATCAAAATGATTTTTCCTAATTTCCAAGTATTTTTCCTGGAAAGATCACTACAAGACCTCAAATTCTCATAGTCTTTGGCACATTCTTTCGAGTGACAAAAGTCGTAAAAGTTGTGAGTACTTTTTCCATTGACCTGCAAACGACATTGTGGTAAGATTGAAATATGGAACGAATCGGGGCGGTGATTGTTTCACGGTCAAAAATAATTTTCCTAGTTTTTTATTTATTTTCCTGAAAAAATCAGGAGTATATCTATGATACTTTAAATTATCAGAATCTTTGATATATTCTTTCGAGCGGGAACAATCACAGAAGTTTGAGTACTTCAACTTTTCCTGTTGACTTACAAACGACACTGTGGTAAAACTAGAATATGGAACGAATTGGCGCGATGATTGTTTCACGACCAAAATTATTTATTTATCTTTTTGGATATTTTTCTTGGATATTTTTCCTAGAAAGATCACGACCTCATCTACCAACGCTGAAAATTTCAGAATTTTTGTGAATTATTATGAGCGCAAAAAATTGTCAAAGTCACTGCCTTTAACTTGCAGGACTAGACCCGCCCTTTCAACCTCTGATCGCCGCCGACCGCCCTCCCCCCAAGCGCGACCCTAACTCTCAGGAAAGACTAGTTTAATAAATGAACGAAGTTGCAGCCGCTCAAGCCGTATACAAGCACACCACACACACACACACACACACACACACACACACACACACACACCACCTTCTCCCTTATGGACTTGGGCAACGCTGCCTGGAGGTGATGAGCAGCTGGGCGCTCAGCCTCGCTATGACGAGCAACCCGGCATGAGGAGGATGAAGAAGGGGGCGAAGGAGGAGAGTGGCGAGGTACCTACCTGGCTATGGTGGACACCATTTTCATCACCTTGTTGGGCGCTGCATCTGGAAGGCCCAGTTGGGGTAGTGCCGCACCAAGGAAGCTCAAGGCAGAGTCGGGCATGTCGGTTTAGTCAGCAGCGGCATACCTGCTTTGAGTTGTCCTTTGGACAGGGGTGTAGCGGCATAGCTGCTTTTCGTTGTCCTTTCCACACGAGGGCAGAGTTCTCAGCAGTCCGCCATAGCCTAGGCATGTGAGAGGTGGAAGAAGGGGGGGAAGTCATAGCTATGGTGGACCTATTGTGATGCCAGCAATAAGAGGGAACTTCGGATATTGATTCTGGTTCATCCACTCATTGTTATTATTATTATTGGAAGAAGAATAAGATTGGCGAAATGAAGGAGGAGGAGGAAGATGAAGAGAGAAGGGCGGTTCGTCATTGGTCTTGCTGGTGTACATCTTCCTCTTCTTCTTTTTCTTCTTTTTCTTCTTCTTCTTTTTTCTCTTCTTTGGTCTTTTATCTCTTGGCAAGTGCTTTCATTTCTTTCGCAATTGGGTGGCATTGTCTTTCATTGTGAATTTGCACTTTAGGAATGACCAAGATCATAACAAATCCAACAATAGAGGAACCGAGTTTTGCATTCCTTTTCGTTTTTTTGTTCTTTGTGTGTTTCTCTGGATCGCCCTGGATCCAACAATCGAGGAACCGGTCTTCCTGCGAACACCGTAGGAAGACTGAAGCATGATCATTGGCACAAATACTGAGCCCGCCATATGGAGTTTCATTGAACTCCAAACAGTTACTGCAGGTTATGAAAGGATTGACCCGACTGAGTGGCTGAAAGAAACTCCTGTACGTACTTTTGAGGAACTCTTGAGGACCTTCCCATCACACAGTATCAAGATAAGCACGTTGCGCTCAAGGCAAGGCTAAAGCTTGAGGCCCTCGAGGGCCAAAAGTGGAGGACTTCCATGCAGGCTTTGGAGCAGCACGTAACTGGTTTGTTCACCACTCCAAACTTCGGATGGACTGATGTGTCTTGCATGGATGTAGTAATGGGAGTGGCCCCTGAAGACTATGTCTCTCGACTAGGACTCAAGGACCATACGACCTGGCGTGAGCTACTGACGGATCTAGCTATTAGACGAGATGCGCGAGTACCAGCGACTCTTTTGAGTGCAAACATTTTTTTGCAAATCAGTACGCAGGCGCAAGGAAGCTGAGCATGTGCATGTAGCTCTTGTGATGCCTCTCCATGTGCCTTCTACTTTTGCTGCATTTTCTACCTCGGAAAGTAATTCTACTTTTACTATCTCTACTTCTATTTCATCTACTTCCACTGTAAAATAATCAGTCTACTTCTCATCCAAATGCTTCGAATTCGGTGGTAACTACTGTTAATTCTCAATCTGATTTTCTCTCTCCTGATGAGGATGATCCTCCACCGGAAGTCCCATTAAACATTCGTCGTCTATTCGATCGATTTCCTGAAGTTCTGGTTGAACCTCGTGGAGTCCGCGAGCGTCCGGTCAAACACAAGATCGAGATAATAAAAGGGAGTGTTCCTCCAAAGTGTTGCATCTATCGTATGGGACAAGGTGAGTTGGAGGAGTTGAGGAGGCAATATGTCGATATGATGGATCGTGGATGGATTAGGCCTAGTGAGTATGAGTTCGATGCACCTGTCCTGTTCGCGCCGAAGAAATGAGGCAAACCCCGGATGTGTATTGACTGTCGTGGCGTAAACCGTATCATCCAAAAGAATGCTGATCCCTTGCCTCTCATAGATGATCTGCTAGATGCTGCAGGTGGGTGCAAGGTTTTCTCCAACATCGACCTCAAGTCTGACTACCACTAGATTGAAGTTGATCCGAGCGACTAGCACAAAACTGCATTCAAAACACGTGACTGGCTGTACGAATTCATCGTTATGCCCTTCAGTCTTACGAATGCACAAGCCACATTTCACTGCCTCAGGGACAAGGTTCCCCTCCATCAGCTCAACATGTTTGTTGTTGTTTATCTTGACGACATTCTGATTTTCAGCAAGTCCATGGAAGAGCACGTCAAGCACCTTTAGGAGGTTTTGCAAATCCTCAAGGAGGCACAACTGCACCTCAACTTATAAAAATTTGAGTTTGGAAGGGACAGCGTCATCTATCTTGGGCACCGGTTATCTGCAAACGCCCTTGAGTCGGAGGCAACCAAGGTTGAGGTTGTACAAAAGTGGCCTCAACCGGCGAACGTATGCGAAGTGCATTCTTTTCTTGGTTTGGCTTCGTATTATTGGAAGTTTGTGCCCAATTTTATGTCATTGCTCACCCACTCTCAAGACTAATAAACAAAAATGTTGCCTACGCGTGGTGTACGAAGTGCGAGATTGCGTTCCAAGCCTTGAAAGAGGCTTTGGTAAGTTATCTTGTGCTCCGCATTGCGGATCTCAACCCCACGTTCGTGGTCACTATGGACGCGAGCCAGTATGAGATTGGTGCAATGCTGCAATGAGATGATGGCGATGGTCTGCGTCCGCTCCAGTATTACAGCAAATGCATGCCCAACCACAATGTAGCTACCTCCACGTATATGCGTGAGCTCTCTGCCTTGCGAGAAGCGCTCGCACATTGGAAGCATTACCTCTTGGGTCGCCACTTTAAGGTCTACTCAGATCATCAGACCTTACAGTGGATCAAAATGCAAACTGACCTCTCTCCGACGTTGACCCGCTGGTTGCATGACATTGATGTTTACAATTTTGAACTGAAACACAAAAAACGTTGTTATAATCGTGTTGCTGATGCTTTGTCGCGTCATGCTGAGTTTTTGACTTGCCTTGTGAGCTCATATGACCTTCGAAGGAAACTGAAGGAGGATCTGGTCGAACACACTGCCAAGGATCCGGACCTTAGTCTCATCCTTGAGCAGCTCAAGGCCGACCCTAGCAGGCAGCCTGATTTTCACGAGTGCGAAGGTCTTGTATTCCGCCGGTATGGGAAGTTCGATCATTTGTGTGTACCCAACCATGCGCCTTTCCGGACTCATTTCTTGGATTTGGCACATGATCAGAGTGGACACTTCGCTTTTGAGAAGACTTATGAAAGTCTTTTGCAGCAATTTGATTGGGCGGGAATGAAGGGATCTGCTCAGAAATTTATTGCTCAATGATAAGTTTGTCAAAGAACCGAGGTCCATAGGCATAAGCCTTATGGTCTCCTGAAACCCCTCCTAATTTCTGATGGACCCGGTAAGTCGGTCTCTATCGATTTCACGGGCATGGGAAAGGTGAGCGAGGGCAGACATTCACAAGTCATGGTTATTGTGGATCGTTTTTCCAAATATTTGAATTGATTCCTCTACCTCTTAATGCACCAACTGAGCTTGTGATCGAAAAATCTCACCAGTTGTACATTCTGCAATATGGACCCCCGAAAACTCGTGTGAGTGATCGGGACACCAGGTTCATTAGTGTTGATTAGAAGGACTTCACTTCTCAGATTTACGACATTAAACTCAACAAGACCTTTGGTCGACACCCCAAAGTCAATGGATTGGCCGCGAAAATTAACCAGACTGTCATCCAACTACTTCGCATGTTAATTGTTCCAGATCAGAACACGTGGGATAAGGAGTTACACAAAGTGAAGGAGTTGTACAACAACTCCATCCACTCTGTAACTCGCGTGACACCGAATCAGTTGCAATATGGTTGGCAGCTGCGCAATCCTCTCTCCTATCCGTTCCCCGAACGGTCACCTGGTCTGACGCCTGGCATGCCTAGCTACAATGCCAAGTATGCACGCTTGCTCAAAGTTGTTATCGCAGCAATGAACAAGTGTCAGCATGCCATGATTAAACATGCTAACAAGTCGCGCAAAGGAGGGAACTTCGAAGTAGGAAGTTATGTCTAGGTCAAAATGTCTGAGTTTTCTTATGAAGAAGGCGTATCACGAAAACTTCTTCCACTGTACTATGGCCCTTGGCAGGTTCTAAAGGTGGTTGGGGATGATTTTGACCCCTTCATATGTGATTGACGTGCCTCCTCATCTGCACACATATTCGGTCTTTCACGCATCCAAACAGTTTCCACACATCGACAATGAGACTTTTCCCTTTCGGGATCCCATGATACCTCGTCCTATCAACGACGACCATGAGATAGACATAATCGTTTCCCATGAAGGAAAAGGGAGTAACAGACAGTACAAGGTTCACTTCCTCAATCACCCGTTGAACAAGTTCTTCTGGATCAACCGAAAAAAACTGTTAAAAAATGCTCCCCGTGTTGTTAACGTTTATGAACGACAGATCACTGATGGACAAACTGCTAAGTTTTCTGCAAAACTCACTCCTCACGGTTATACTAAATTTCTCTTTCTTATCTACGCCTACGACGCATTTTCTGTCGACTCTGAATGAGTTACTCGCTCGAAGGGACCTCGCTCTTGAGAGGGGGGTGGCCCGCCAAAACACAAACTGAGAACACTGCTGATTTCTGGGATTTTCCGCTGGAATGAATGCGTTGTTGAGATTCTCGCATTCTGCTGTGGTTTCCAAGTCTGTGTGTGTGTGTGTGTGCCTGCTGGTTTGTGTGCCTGTCTGAGTGCTTGTCTGCTGAGTGTATGTGTGACCCGCAAGGGTACTTGTTGGTTGAAAGGCCCCATAGGGCCGGTACTTACCTGTGGCCGTGACTTTGAGGGTTGCAGCGGGGAAAACACTCAAGTAGCGGGGCTAGCCCCATGACACTTAGAGCAGCGGAAATAACACTCGAGTAGCAGGTAGGCCAGTACCACTCAAGTAGTGGTAGGACTGTCGGGTACTGGAGGCCGAGCAGAAGAAGACAAAAAATAACATTTTTAGAGGCCCAGGCCATTAGGCTGCTATATCTTCCGAAGGAGCAAGCAGCTCCTCCCCATTTGCGGTACGTAAGGATTGGCGACATGCTGTTGCAGCCAAGCGCTGGACTTGGGCAGCGTTGCCTGGACGTGACGAGCAGCTGGGCGCTCAGCCTGTCTATGGCGAGCAACCCGGCCTGTGGAGGAGGAAGAAGGGGGCGAAGGAGGAGAGTGCAAGGTACGTACCTGGCTATGGTGGACACCATCTTCATCACCTTGTTGGGCGCTGCATTTGGAAGGCCCCAGTTCGGGTAGTGCCACACCAAGGAAGCTTGAGGCAGAGTCGGGCATGGCGGCTTAGTCAGCAGCGGCATAGCTGCTTTGGGTTGTCCTTTGGACAGGAGTGCAACGACATAGCTGCTTTGCGTTGTCCTTTGCACAGGAGGGCAAAGCTCTTAGTAGTCCACCATAGCCTAGGCATGTGAGAGGTGGAAGAAGGGGGGAAAGCCATAATTATGGTGGACCTATTGTCCGAGTTCTTTTACTCTTTGATCTTAGGGTTGATGCTTGCATTCTGATGTGAAGAGAGTTTTGATATAATCTCTTTCTATTTTTGTACATGCTGCTGTAGATGTCTCGAGTGAGTATTGGTCCCCTTGGGGATCACAGAGAGCTTCAATGATCGAACGACCGACTCTGACTTTTGCCATAGCAAAAAATATGGCATCCATAACCCCTTTTGTATTATAGCCTTTCATCTTTCCTCTGATTCTAACCTCTTGCCAGCGATATTCGATACATTTCAAGATTTTAGATTCGAGCTCATTTATTTCTTGAGAGATCTCGTTTAGTTTGATTTCTTGTTCCGACTATATTTCTTGTTGTTTCAACTGGTGAAGTTGTTGTTGTAGATTGATTTCCTGCAGATGGCGTTGCTGAGCAAGCAGTTTGGAATATTCATTGCATTTACGGCCCAAAAACAATAGGCCGTTGTTGAACCACCGAATATCATCATGGATAAGATCCTTCTGTTTTCTCCAGAAAGACCATACATCTTTTAAATAAACATTTAAACTGATTAATGTTGAAGAGCGAAGTGTTTAATTTATAAAACCCTCTGCCCTAATCCATTTTTTTCCTGAACGACAGTAAGGTTACGTTCATGGCGTGATCAAGACCAGGAAAAACGCTCTGCGAGAAGATTTCTGCTAACTGGAGCGCACCTTCCAGCTCTTCTGACATTAGGATTAAATCTATTCGAGACTTCGAGGCTTTGGTTGTTTGAGTCTTTCTCAAACAAGTATAAACTCTTTTTGTTGGGTGAAGTCGTCTATATGCATAAAAAAGATTCAATGACTGATAGAGACCTTCAATGATTTGTTCATTTATTTTTATATAAACTGGGCAGGGTGAGGGGATGTGCCAGCGATCTAGTTGCCTATTTGGAGGTCGTCAGACCGACTTGCCCTGAAACAAGCACGTTCGAGCATTGGCAGGAGCGACCTGCCCTGAAGCTTCCCCAGGGCCTAACACGTTCAGGCATTGGCAAGAGCAGCCTCCTGGACGGGCCAGCACTATATAAGACTGGCCCGCCCTACAGGTAGGTAGAGGGAGACTGCCCAGACACTCAGACGTGCACTTCTACAGGCAAGGAGTAGTCTTCAGCATTCGGCAACATCACTCTGAAGCGTTGCAGTAGTAGTAGTAGCGTTAACTATAGTCTTCAGCGCTGGGCGCTAGTAGGAGGTAGAATAGCGTTGGGGGGAGATAGAGATTAGGCGGAGGCCAGGGAGACTTACCTGCAGTGTCATAGCTCCAGCTCGCCATTGAGGTACCTGCAGCACAGCGCCATCATCACACGTGAGTACCTGGCACTTGGAAAAGAGAGAGAGAAAAAAAAAAAAAAAAACTACTTTTTCTTCCTCTTCTCAGTCCACCATCTCTCTCTTACCCTCTCGCTACTTGTCTTCACTGCACCAGCAGACTACGAGAGTGAGAGTGGTTACTTGCAGAGGATACATGTAAAGGTTGCAACGGGCATGTGGCCCAGGATCTGATTCGACGTTTTTTGAGGCAGGCATTGTTTGGACGTCGGCAAGGGACTATTTTGGACTTCGCTATTGCGATCTTAGTCTTCTCCCTCGCCTCCATCTTCTTCCTTTCTCCCCCTCCATCTCTCATCCGTGGTATCTCCCCATGTGTGTGTAAAGGGAGGGACCTTCTTTTGTGTATGAGGTCCCTCCTCTTCTTCTCACATGTGTGATGCATGATGGGATGTAGTGACAGTCCAGGTCAGGTCAGGACTTATCTCAAAATCTTCCGTTGTGCTATCAAATGCCATTTTTCATGTATCGGGATGTACCTTGTCTGTTGATGTTTCACTAATAGTATATTGTCCATTAGTTCTTTTCATCACATTGCGGATCCTTGGGTGAACACAAAGCCTAACTGGGCATGTAACAGTTGGTATCGGAGCACCGCACGTGAATCAGGACAACCTGATCTGGCACGTGTGCGGGGGACTAATTAGTTGATTAGTCTCGATTGATCGATTGATTGATTAGAGTACATTAGGTAGCCCCCAAAATCACGATTTTGACTTAACTGCCGAAAATCGATTTTTTTTTTCTGTTCTTGGGTTTTGTTTTCCTGCTATTTCTGTTGTGGACAATCGCAATAGCGCAACACCTGAAATTTCCGTTTTCATTTCATTCTGAAAATTCGAAATTTCACTGTTGGAAATCCGAAATATTTTTTTCAAAAATTTCGATTCCGCATTTCCTGTCACTTAGAAATCTAGAATACTTTTTTCGGAGTCCGTCTTTTTTCGAAACGGTACGGGAAAATCCCTCTGGTTGTTACCACTTTCCAAACTGCACATACTCTCATCTAAGTAATTCCGAATATTTTTTTATTTTTTTCCGCTAATCATTTGCAGTCTGAAAGTTCAAAAAAAAATTCAGTGATAATTTCGCACTTCAGGGGAGATTGGGAGACTTACTGAACTTGCAAACTCGAGATTTTTTTTGTGGCTGTTATTTTCTCGATTTTTTATGCAAAGTTCAAACTTTTCGTTCTTGATTAGTGGCTCCTTATCTGGGCGATTTATCCCACCCACCTACGTTGTTGCCCTCTGGTCTACTCTTCTTCTTCATCTGAGTTCGGGTACCCCTACTACGGCATTGGTAAGTTGCCACGTCAGCAGACCACATCAGCAGGACACATCAACAGACAATCATGCCACGTCAACAGCAGGGAGTGCCACGTCAGCAGTCCTCCGGCCTAGTCTATGCTCACGCACTCTCACACAGTCGTCATGGACCAAAAGGCAGGGGAAACGGACGAGGCCTATCAGACCCGGTTGTTGGACATGCTCGCCGAGGTCAAGGAACGGTCGGACGGTGCAGCAGCCGCGACAAAGAAGAAGGCAGAAGACGCAGAAAACGTGCATCTGCTGGCAATCGAGCAACAACGCCAGCAGGACGAGGCAGCAGCCAAGGCTGCAGATGAAGAACGAATGCAACGACGCAAAAAGATCTTCAACGGGGAGCGAGCATTACTCGCAATGGCAGTGAACTAGCGTACCGAGGGCGAGGATGATAAAATGGAAGAGAGCGAAAGCAAGATCGCTCTCCTCCTCTCCCATCTCATGGACCTCCTGGCAACGTGCATTGCACAACAGCAGGACATCCACAACCTCGATGCTGCGGTGCAGAATCACAAACGGGCATTGGACCAAGTCAACAGCCGCCTCCAGCAAGCAGAGCAACAACGCGTCACCACCTCCGTCTCCAGCTCCTCCAACACCTCCGACCGCCTCAAGGCATTGAAGATTGACTTCAGAGCCCTCAAGGACGGCGTGCAGTCACAACAATCCGCCACGCAACAACTGGAGCAGCGGATCTGTGCTGCCGCCGCCAACCCGAGTTCGACACTTCGTGAGACGACTCCAAAGTTCGACGGTCAGGAGATCTTCTGCGATTCGACGAAGACGACACTTCGTGAGACAACTCCAAAGTTTGACGGTCAGGAGATCTTCTGGGATTCGACGAAGACGGACCCGATGTCGCGGTTCCGCAAGTTTTAACTCACGTTGCAGCTACACCACATCAGCAAGCACAAACACCATGCATACTTATACTCCCGGTCGGGAGGCGCGTGTCAAGCATGGTTGGACAACCTCTTGTCCAAGTACGGTGTGGTAGCTATAGAGTTACACACCAAGATCAATTGGGACGATCTAAAGGCAGCATGGCATAAGCGGTTCCAAGTAGAGCCGCCGGAGATCAAGGTCATGGACAAGTTGACGACCTTCGAACAAGGCTTGCTGCCGAGTGTTCACTGGATTGCCGAGTACCAACACTTGACATTCGTCTCAGACGTTCAAATGGGCTTCAAGGCCATCAAACACTACTTCATCTTGAGGTCGTGTCCGACGTTGGGCAATGCCTTGACTCACGTCGACGACACCATGATGACAACAACAGATCTCTTTGACAAGGCCTCGCATATTATTGTCACGAACAAGGAGGCCAAGAACTTCAACCGTTCGTCTGTGACAGGCCCGAGCAGAGACCAGCATTGGTCGAAAGTGGCCGTGGTCGCGGTGGCGACGCCAAACGACCGAACTAGCAAGGTCGTGTCTGCCACTGAAGGGGACAGACTCGCAGCCGCTCGGGATGGTGGCCGCCCTGGCAAAGGCCGAGGACGCGGCAAACGGAAGACAAACACCACATCTATCCCCGGGCCTGGCGCACCAGCTCCAGCCCCATGGTTCCACTACGGGATCTCGGAGCAAGCTTACAAGCAACACACGAGATTCTGGTATTGTTTGTGGTCTAATAGCGATCTCCACGAGACAGTGGGCTCCCCGTCGAAAGACAAAGGCAAATCGGGAAACTGAGCGCCGCCGAGAGTGATTCGACGACACTCTCGACGCCTTCAGAGCGGATGGCTTCGTGGGTGACCGCCCTTCGTTCCAAGGCACAGGCGGAAGTCGATAATCCTCCTCTTTTGTATTCTTTTGAGGACTATGTTGCCCGGCTCGTTCCTACACTGGGTACTCAGGCCCAAGGACAAAACGTATGTGTGGCATCTTCCCCGTCCGGCAGCGACAACTTATCGTCTTCAAGTGGTTCTTTACAGAATTCGGCGCGCGAGTTCAACATAAAGGTATTAGACCCGCTCACGTCCGAGGATTTCGCATGGCTTCCTCTCCCAACCACGGGCTGCTTGTCGGGACCACAATGTGCAGCACTATGCGCTCATCTTCACACGTATTTATCCTTCTATGCACCACCAACTTCGCCGATGGAGGACGAAGTCATGGTGGGGGGCATCCTTGCGTATGTTACCATGGTGGCCCGCAAGTTTCACAAGCAGCGGTACGATGACAACAACGCACTGCTCCTGTATGTCCGCATCCAAGTTGGGCAAGCGTCCTGCAGCGCTTTGCTGGATAGCGGCGCGTCTCACAATTTCATGAGCCAAACCTTTATGCAAAGGGCTGGCCTTGGCGCACAAGTTCCGAGGAAGGCAAACCCAACGACGATCAAGTTGGCGGACGGAAGGACGCAACAACTTATCGACCGCTCCATCGAGGCCGTACCGGTGTATTTCGCACCTCATGCACGCGAACCGGTGACGTTCAACATTTTGAACACAGACTTCGACATTATTTTGGGAATGCCTTGGCTTGCAAGTGCGGATCACACGGTCAACTTCCACTGGTGGACTCTTACCGTTCGCGACGCCTTTGCGCCGAAGTGTCGTGTACCATTTCTCTTCCGCACCCTTCGATCCGGTGCCAAGTGGTGACGACCAAGTCGTTCCGGGCTACTTGTGCTTACGAGCAGCCCGACGGGATAGGCCTATGTTTCCTACGGACCGTCGCAGTAGCCGACTCTTCACCTACGGACTTGTCTTCGGACCCCCATGTGGTGCGGTTGCTTGACGAGTTCGCTGACATCTTCGAGTCACCTACCGGTGTGGTGCCAGATCGGCCGATCATTCACGATATCATTCTTGAGGCCGATGTTATGCCGCCGAAAGGTTGCATTTATCGCACGAGCGAGGAGGAGCTTACGGTCAAGGGTTGGATCCGCCCTAGCAGCTCCCCTTATGGAGCACCCGTTCTCTTCGTACGGAAAAGGAACAAGGATCTAGGACTATGTATGGATTACCGCAAGCTCAACGCGCAAACCGTCAAGAATGCGAGGCCTCTTCCTCGTATTGAAGATCTTCTTGAGCGATTGGGCGACACAAAGTACTTTTCCAAGTTGAAACTGAAATCGGGCTATCATCAAATTTGGATCGGCCTGAAGGATCGCTACAAAACCGCATTCAAGATGCGGTATGGGCATTTTGAGTGGGTAATCATACCTTTTGGCCTCCCCAATGCCCCGACGACCTTCCAAGCGGCAATGACCAACGATTTTCGTGCGATGCTGGACCGATTTGTGTTGGTCTACCTCGATGATATCCTTGTCTATGGCCGAACCTTGGAGGATGATCTTGAGCACCTTCGACGAGTGTTGGAGACACTCCGCCACACCAAGTTCAAAGCTAACCACGACAAGTGTGAATTTGTCCGGCAAGAGCTGGAGTACTTGGGTCATTATGTCACACCGGAGGGTATCGGCCCGTTGTCGAAAAAGATTCAAGCCATCCAAGAGTGTGGCTGGAGCCGTGAATTGTCATGAATGTCCGTTCGTTCCTTGGCCTTGCCGGCTACTACCAACGTTTCATCAAGGGCTATTCGAAGATCACAGCCCGCTTGACCAAGCTTCAATGCGAGGAGCGACAATTTGACTTTGATGTGGACGCACAGGAATCATTCTTGGCCCTCAAGGCCGCATTGTTATGCGCGGAGGTGTTGCACATCTATGATCCGTTGTTGCCGACACGTGTCACGACTGACACATCCGGCTATGGCATTGGGGCCGTCCTCGAGCAACATGATGGCATGGACTGGCACCCCATCGAGTACTTCAGCAAGAAGGCACCCGTTGTGCACTCGATTGATGACGCACGAAAGAAGGAATTATTGGCCTTCGTACACGCGCTCAAGCGGTGGCGACACTTCCTCCTTGGTCGAAGTCAATTCCGATGGGTAACGAACAACAATCCGTTGGTCTTTTACAAGACCCAAGACACTGTCAACAGCACCATCACCCAATGGATGGCTTTCATTGACCAGTTCGACTTCTTTCCCGATCACATTCCGAGCGAGTCAAACCGTTTCGCGGATGCTCTTTCACGGCGTCCGGATCATTGCACTGCAGTCTACTCGACTTTCGAGATTGATAACGACTTGCGGGACTGCTTCATCCGCGGCTACCAAGCCGACCCCGAGTTTCGCGACAAGTATGCGAATTGCCCATCTCCCAATCCGGCGCCTTCGCACTATCGGATCCAAAAGGGGTACTTGCTCGTCCACTCGCGGGGGAAGGATCTTCTTTGCGTACCAAGTGACTCTCACTTGCGTACACGGCTTCTTGGCGAGTTCCACGATGCTCCCGCCACCGGACACTTTGGAGTTAACCGTACGATTGACCGACTCGGCGAGCGTTTTTGGTGGCCCGGTCTCCTCGACGACGTCACACGCTATTGTGAGTCATGCGAGGTTTGGCGACGTTGCAAATCCCGCAATCATCGTCTGTACGCCGAGTTGCGACCGTTACCAGTCCCCTTGCGCCCAAGGGAAGCGATTGCCATGGGCATCACCGGGTCGTTCCCCAAACACAAGACTGGTGTGGATGGGATTCTCACGGTGGTCGACCGACTCACCAAGTTCGCCATGTTTTTACCTTGTCGCTATCATGCCAAGGCACCGGAGTTGGCCGAGGTTCTTTACGCCGGTTGGATTCGAACCAACAGTTACCCCAAGGACATCGTCTGCGACAGCGACACTCGGTTCATGCCCGATTTTTGGTTGACGCTCATTAAACAGTGGGGCTCATCTCTCAAGCCGAGTTCGGCTCGCCACCCCCAAACCGATGGCCAAACGGAGAGAGCGCATCAGACCGCACAGGTTCTCCTTCGCACTCTCATCTGTCCCGACCAAAAGGATTGGGTTGAGTGGCTGCCGGATGTCGAGTTGGCATACAACTCGTCCATCCACCCGGCTATCGGGATGTCGCCCTTCGAATTCGAGCACGACTCACCGGTCACTTCTCCGTTGGACATGATTATTCCGCGGACGACCGAGAGCGACGACCATCTTCTTTTCTTGCATCGGATGCAAGAGCTACTTATCAAGGCACGCGACCAAATGGCCAAGACGCAGCAACGTATGAACCAACACGCAAATCGACACCGTCTTCCTTGCCCCTTCCGCGTCGGCGACCTTGTATGGGTGTTTGCCGCGGAATTCAGCCTCGAGCAAGATATCTCTCGCAAGCTCCTCTCGAAATAGATGGGGCCCTAGCCGATCGTGGCACCTGCTAGGGACGCACCCGAAGGACCTTCATTTGTCATTCAGGTGCCCGCCCACTTGCCCGTCAACCGGGTCTTTCACTATTCCAAGTTGGCCCCTTACACGCCGGCCGAACATGATGACTTCCCGGGGCAACGACCTCAAGACCGACCCTCTATGGACGGTTTTCAGGAGGTTGGCGACATCATCTCCCAGCGACGCTACAACAATAGGCCGACCGAGTTTTTGGTACATTTCGCATACTGCACCTATCGAGCTTACCGTTGAATGACCCATGCGGAACTGCAAGCGACAGCCACGGACGTGCTCATACGCTATGAACGGAAGCTGCAAGGCAAGCCGATATCTTCGGCTCCACGTCGCACCCGCGCCTAGGTTCTACCTTCAGATCGTCGACTTCGCCCTCGACCCGGCTTGACTTCATAAGGAAGGGGGGGTGTTGCATGCTACGCCTGCACACGAGGACCATTTTTCAGGCCCTGCGTTGTTCAGGCTGGAAGCCTGAATTTCAGCTCGAATGCCTGAAATCCGGGGCCCACATGCCCTGTGTCAGTTCAGCCTAAAAAAGGCCTGAGCCTTTTCAGCCTGAGACTGAGGGCTATTTTCGGGCCTACAGGCCCCATGACAGTTCAGCCCGAAAGCCTGACATCCGGGGCCCACAGGCCCTGTATCGTTTCAGCCTAAAAAGGCCTGAGCCTTTTCAGCCTGAAACTGAGGGTTATTTCTGAGCCTACAGGCCCCATGACGGTTCAGCCCGAAAGCCTGCCATCCGCGGCCCACATGCCCTGTATGGTTTCAACCTAAAAAAAGGCCTGAGCCTTTTCAGCCTGAAACTGAGGGCTATTCTCGGGCCCTCATTAGACCGACCTGCCCTGAAACAAGCACGTTCGAGCATTGGCAGGAGCGACCTGCCCTGAAGCTTCCCTAGGGGCTAGCACACTCAGGCATTGGCAAGAGCAGCCTCCTGGACGGGCCAACAATATATAAGACTGGCCCGCCCTACAGGTAGGTAGAGGGAGACTGCCCAGGCACTCAACGTGCACTTCTACAGGCAGGGAGTAGTCTTCAGCGTTCGGCAGCAGCACTCTGGACCGCTGCACTAGTAGTAGTAGCGTTAGCTATAGTCTTCAGCGTTGGGCGCTAGTAGGAGGTAGAGTAGCGTTGGAGAGAGACAGAGATTGGGCGGAGGCCAGGGAGACTTACCCGCAGCGCCATAGCTCCAGCTCGCCATCGAGGTACCTGCAGCACAACGCCATCATCACACGTTAGTACCTGTGTGGCATACGGCGTAGCCACACGGGCCCTGCAGGGCCCGTCCCGAACATTCAGCCTAAAAGCCTAAAACTTAGGGCTTACAGGCCCCGTTCGTTTCACCCTGGATGCTGAAAAACGAGGGCCTGCAGGCCCTACCCCGTTTCAACCTATCTTTTCAGACCCAGAGTTTTCAGCCTGAAACGGAGGGCCATTTTCAGGCCCTCATTGTTTCGACCTGCCCCTAAGACTCGGGCACGGAAACAAGGATGCGGAACAGACCCAAAATAGTCTGTTCCTCACGTGCTCGAGCAGGAGCTGCAGTTGCAGCCCCTGCCTCCCTTCGGCAGGCTCAAGCGGCACACCCGTAGTACATAGGAGGTTCCCATGCACTTCACGGGTAGGTAGTTCAGTAGGCACGAGGTAGTATTCAGGAGATCGGCCGCAACACTCACGAGGAGCGTTGCAGTAGTCTTCAGCGTTAGGCAGTAGTGGTAGCGCTAGCTGTAGTCTTCGGCGTTGGGCGCCATAGCTGTAGTTGTAGTCTTTAGCGCTGGGCGCTGGTAGGTGGTTGATCGTAGAGTGGGAGAGAGACTAGCGGAGGCCAGTGTTACTTACCTGTGTCGCCATCGCTCCAGCTCCATCTTCGTGGTACCTCCATCAAGGCGCCAACTTCACAGGTTAGTACTGGACACAGAGAGAGAGAGAGTTCTTCTTCCTCTTCAAAGTCCACCTTCTCTTCTCACCCTCTCGCCACCTGACTTCTCAGACTACGACAGAGAGAGACAGAGTTGTGACTTGAGACTTGACGACATTGGATCCAGACTTGACATTTGGGATTCAGACATTCCGACGAGGGACTATTTGAGCTTGTGCCAAAGACTTGGTGTTGATGACATTCCCATCTTCCCCCTCCTCTTCGTCTATCCCCTTCCTCTTCGTCTGTGTATGGTATGGGCTGGCGCTGTCTTCCTGTGTGAAGCGCCAGACCCATTCACACCTTGTAGCGATGATGATGATGTATGTTCAGGGCTGCATTACAACATTGATTGTTCGGATCATTGGTATCTAAGTCTTCCGCTGTGTTATCTTGTACTTTGTATTGAAAGGTCGGTTCTTGTTCTGGTCTGCGTAGGGATTGCGGTTGCGGGGCTTGCTTCGTCGACAAACTTCGCAAGAGTTGCATACCGAGTGACATCGGTAATGAGGTCAGTCCATTGGAATCGTTGTCGAAGCCGTGCAATAGTGTGGTTGACTCCGAAATGGCCGGTGAGTCGTGCATCATGATACTCGCACAGGAGGCGAGTCCGAAGACAACGGTCGCGTGGGACACATAGTAAGTCCTTGCCTCTCGAGTGGAGGAGCAAGTACCCGTCGGCAATGCGGTAGTGGCTGGCCGGCAGGTGATCCGAAGATAGTTGTGCATAGAGCGTGCCGGAGTCCGGATCAGACTGATATGCCCGGATGAAGTGTCGCTGAAGCTCCTCGTCCAATGCGAAGGCATGATGTGTCATAGCGCAAAGATCAGGTMTTCGCGAGAGTGCATCTGCTGCGCGRTTGGAGAGGCCGGGGACATGCTTTGGTGTGAAGTCAAATTGGTCGATGAAGTACATCCATCGTCCGATCGTGCTGCTCACCGTGTCCTGCGTCTTGTAGTAGGTCAATGGATTGTTGTATGTGACCCATGTGAACCTACCACGCCCAAGGAGGAAGTGCCGCCAGCGCTTGAGAGCCATCACGAATGCGAGCAGCTCCTTCTTCCTTGCATCATCCAGCGAGTTGATGGGAGGTACTTTGTGGCTGAAATACTCCACAGGGTGTCAGTCGTCGCCGTCGTGTTGTTCTAAGACTGCCCCAATGCCATAGCCGGAAGCGTCCGTAGTCACTCACGTCGGCAGGGTGGGGTCATAGATGCTAAGGACGGGTGCCATGAGCATAGCCGTCTTAAGTGCTTGGAATGATCGGCGTGTGTCGTCATGGAATACGAATGGCACCTTTGGCGACTGTAACCTCGTCATAGGTGCAGCAATCTTGGAATATCCGGTGATGAATCGCTGATAGTAGCCCGCCAACCCCATGAATGAACGAACGTCCGTGGTGTTGGTGGGCTCGGACCATACTCGTAGGGCCTCGATCTTGTCCGCAAGCGGACGGATGCCTTGAGGCGTCACGTAGTGTCCCAAGTACTCCAACTCCTGCTGTGCGAACTCGCACTTGTGGCGGTTCGGAGCACACGTAGTGTCCCAAGTACTCCAACTCCTGCTGTGCGAACTCGCACTTATGGCAATGAGCTAGGCCGAATCCAGCCTTTCTCTGGAAGGTCGTTGAGTTGTGCGCGGAGCGCACTTAACTCTTCCTTGCTCATTCGGTAGATGCAACCGCGCGGAGGTACGCCCAAGTCCTCGAGGATGATCTTGTGGCGGATGGGTCGATCCGGTACTACTCCGTGCGGGCCTTCGAACACGTTGCTGTAGGCGTCGAGAAGTTCGAAGATGAGTGGATCCGAAGGTGAGTCCGTCGATGAAACGTCATGGGGCGGGAGGGCGTGGAGAAAAYACACCCCCATCTCCTCGATGTCGTCTCTGATGATGGAAGCTCACATGCTTGCGGCGGATACCACGTGGCAGCTGATCGAAGGATGAGGAAGAGGCACCGTGCATGGAACTAATACTTCGTTCCGGTCACGAATGTGAACGGTGCGGTTGAAGAAGTTCATCGGGTGATCCTTGCTTCGCAACCATGACATGCCCAAGATCATGTCGAATTTGGTGTCCAGAATGTCAAAGGACACCGCCTCACTTGCGTGAGGGGCAAAGTACACTGGACGGCGTCAATGCACTGGTCGATGGACTTGTGCGTATGACCGTCTGCCAGGGTGACTTGCGTAGGCTGGGACTTCCTCCGGACACGTGGGCCAAGGCCGGCGCATACCATGAAGTCCTGGCTGATGTAGTTGCGAACTGCTCCGCAATCGATCAAGGCACTGCAGGTCGCCTCTCCGATGTCGTCGTACCGTTGCGTCTTGAACTCGCGGTCGATCTTCGCGATGAAAACGTGAAGGTCGACAACCTCTGCTCCGGCGTCCATCAACGGAGTTGGTACTGCAGTGTGCAAGTAGTCCCGCAATTGTGCCATAAGCACATTGCAATGCGGTTTCGACAATCGTCCGGTCGAGGGAACGGGCATCCACTAGAAGTCCGTGAACGTCAATGGGTCGAGCTCTTCAAGTCTTGACCATGATGTCGAATCGCTGGCGATAGATTGCGGCGAAGCTGCCGAATCAGTTGCAAATGGTGATGAAACCGTGCATGCGGTGGACTGTTGCACGTGGAGCGGTTGGTCCAGCGGTGGAACCAAGTGGACAGCATAATCCTCGCAAGTATACCGAGGACTTGCGACATTCGCATCCTCCCCAGATGTGCAGGAGGCCGCTAGCAAGGCGGCCGAATCTGTCGGAGTAGAAGGTGGAGTCGCCTCACCTTCCGCGGAGCTCAGTTTCCCGAGCTGAAGCGGGGTCGCACATCCTCCTTGCCCTGATCTTGGAACAGGGAGGTCTTGTGCTTGGTGTTGTTGCACCAATAGCAGCTGCCGTAGCGGCCGCGAACCTTATACTCCGCCTCGGTCAAGCCAAACTTGACCCATGAAAACTGTCTTGGCTGTCCATTTCGGGCCTGCGATGCGGATTTCGCCTTCCCATTGTTGCGAGACTTGTTGGTGCTTCGCGGCTGGACAACAGCCACCTGATCTCCGTCACTTGATGCTGGAGTGGTTGATGGGTTATCTCCACTGTTCTGCTAGACTGCAGCGAAGTGCTGCTGTCGCGGACTAGTTCGTACCTTCTCCACATAGGTCGGATGCCATGATGTTGATTTCTCTTGTGCAGCTGACCTGTTGGTCTTGATGATCTCCCTCGCTTTGTCAATGATCTCCGCAAAGGTTGAGTACTGCTCGCCATCACCAAGAGCCTGGCTCAATGCAGCACAGGACCTGTTGTAGAACTCACGGCGTAGATGCTCGAATGGTAAGTTCAGATTGGGCACAACCGCAATCTTCTGCCACTCCGTGAGCCAGTCCCGTGTTGCTGTGTTGCCCTGTGACATGGTGAACAATCGGTTGATGGCGAGTGTCGGCGCGTCGTCGACGATGAACCGCTTCTTCCACAGYGGTGTCAGTTCCTCCCATGTGATTACGTCCTTCAAGTCTGGTACGTCGACGTCGTGGGAGGTTGCCAGGTGGGTCAACCAGGTCTGGCATCCGCCCTTTGAGTTCAGGAACAGGGCGCCGATGTATTTGTGCTTAGCGACAGGCAGAATCCTGAGTTGCGTCGTGAATGCCTCCCACCAGAGGGTCGGATCCTGCTGCGTGTAGTCGTCGAACTTTTCGAGTTGGAAAGTTGGCATCTTCTGATTGCCATCTGTGTTCGTCGACTGCAACTATTGGACCTCGGTACTCAAGGTATGCAGCTGAGTGCTGATGGTGGACGGCGCAGCGAAGGTGTTAATGTCGCCGAGCATTGCCAGGATGTGGTCAACGCGTTCCTCCAGTTGGCGGCTAGAGGGTGCACTGTTGGAAGCCCGAACAGTTGGTCCTGGTACAGCCTTTTCCAGGTCCAGCAATCGGGCATTGAGTGCCCGAGTTGCATCCTCGTGGCTCTGCACTGTGCGGCGGAGCGTCGCCAACTCCTCATGCAGTTGCGTCAGGTCCTGTTACAGCATTGACCGTTGGTAGTTGCAAGCATACAGCAACCGTGTCACGAGTTTGGAGAGGAACTCCTTATGCTGCTCTTCCGGTGTTGCCTTGTCGCCGTTCGGTTCAAAAAGCCAGAACTTGAGTCTGTCGATGCTTGTGGCTTCATGCCGCTGTAGCAGATCCTGGGCTTCCTTGCGGCGAGTCTGGGAATCTGTGTCTGCATCGGCCTGTAGCCGCAGCTTCTCTGTTGCTGCTGCCTCTTTAACTTGTACGCGGGCAGCCTCGACTGCCAGCAGGCGTTGTTCCTCAGCCTCTATCTGAGCCAGGCAACGCTGCTTGTACGCGGCAATGGTCTCATTGGCCAGTTGGCCTAGTAGGCCCGTCATGTTGTTGACGTGGCACTGCTGCTTACGTGGCACTGCTGATGTGGCACTCCTGACGTGGCACTGTGTCTAACGTGGTACTGCTGACGTGGCAAAGTGTCGGACGTCACTGCTGACGTGGCACTGTGTCTGACGTGGCACTGCTGTCGTGGCACTATGTCTGCGTGGCAATGTGACCTGGCACTGCTGACGTGGCACCGCTGATCTGGCACTGTGACGTGGCACTGCTGACGTGGCACTGTGACTTGGCACTGTGACGTGGGACTGCTGACATGACACTGCTGATCTGGCACTGTGACGTGGCACTGTACCGAAACAGGATGCATGCAAGGGGTGGGTGGGAGGGAAAACGGAGGGAGGTAACCAACCCAACAATACTTTCCTCCGGCCCTAATCAACAGATAAAATAAAATAAAAAATAAAAAGAGAACTACTTCCTTTTTTTTTTTTTTTTTTGTATATATCTGTCGATTTATGATGAGTAGGATATGTCAGAAGAGTATTATGAACGAGATCTAGGCTAGGTGCCGCAAAGTTTCGGCTYTTACCAACTGCGATCTTGAAAAAAAAAATTTGCGAAATGGAGTAAAGATGCGATTTTCAGAAGACATCGAAATCCAGTTTCTGAGAATATGCAACCTCCGAATATGCCTAACGCAATATTGGTAGGCTTCGCAAGATTCGGTTTTCAAAAAAAAATTTGCGAGATAGAATTGAAATGCGATTTTCAGAAAACAATAATTTCAGTTTCCGATAATATGACCATTTCTATCGTTATCCCAAAATGCCTAGAGAACAAGATACTAACTTTAGGAATTTCAGCTATGTATGCGAAATATCAAAGAAACGAATTGCAACTATCGGGAATTTTCAGACAAAACAAAATGCGATTTATCAGAAATTTTCAGATATTTTCTACGTAAAAACGAAATACCAATATCAGAAATTTTCAGGTAAAACGGAATGCGAATATCAGAAAACGAAATGCAACTATCGGGAATTTTCAAGCAAAACGAAATGCGATTATCAGAAATTTTCAGATAGTTGTTGCGATAATTTTTTTTTCCAGAGATTTGACTAAGTCCTACCTCGCGACCGGCTCGGGCACGACGGCATCCTCACGGTTGTGGACCGATTGAGTAAGTACCGCGTTTTCTCCCTTGCAAGTACTACTCCACGGCTCCCGAGCTGGCACGCCTCCTGCACACTGGTTGGATTTGTGGCCACGGTGTACCAAAAGTCATTGTCAGCGACCGCGACACTCGTTTCATGTCGGCGTTTTGGACCGCTCTCATGCAGGAGTCCGGCTCAACAATGAAACCAAGTTCGGCTCGACATCCTCAGACAGACGGGCAGACGGAGCGGGCACATCAAACCGCTCAAATGATGCTTCGTACGTTAATCCGTCCGGACCAGAAAGATTGGGTTGACCGCCTCCCCGACATCGAGTTCACCTACAACACTTCGGTGCATCGGGCGATCGGCGTGACTCCATTCGAGTTGCACCACGGTGGACGGAAAGGCCGGATCTTCGCCGACCTTCTCCTCCCTCGACCAGCCGACATTGACGCTGCCTGCTCTCCCGCTTCCGTCCGGAAGTACAGGGAATTGCTGACTCAAGCCCGCGCAAATATGCAAAAGGCTCAAGTCCGCATGCAGCAGCAAGCCAACAGGCGTCGCGTACCATGTCCCATCCGCGCCAGTGATCTGGTTTGGGTCTCCACGGAAGAGTTTGCACTGGAACAGGATGTTTCACGCAAACTGCTTCCCAAGTGGTTTAGACCTTGGTCTGTGACAGCAGCCGCAGACGATGAGCCCGATGGCACTTTATTTGTGATCAACATTCCAGAGCATCTGACGGTCCATCCGGTCTTCCACACCTCGAAGCTGGCAACATACACGCCAGCCAAGAGCGATGACTTTCCGGACCGATGATCGCAGGACCCTCCTTCTATGGATGTCCATCAGGAAGTTGACCGCGTCATCTCCGGTCGCAAGTACGACAGCAAGCCGCGGCAGTACAAAGTCACATTCAAAGCGTGCGATCGCGACGACACTCGGTGGATTTCAGGCGCATATTTGAAAGCATCCGCACCGCTGATCTACGCGCATTATGAAAAGCGGAGGTTAGCTCAAGAAGCTTCACGACCAGCCCCGCCCACCCGGGCTGTGGTCCCTCCCTCAGACAAACAGGTTTGCCCTCGCAGGTAAGCTCGGCTCTTCAAGGAGGGGGGGGGGTGGCATACGGCGTAGCCACACGGGCCTTGCAGGGCCCGTCCCGGACATTCAGCCTAAAAGCCTAAAACTTAGGGCTTAGAGGCCCCGTTCGTTTCAGCCTGGATGCTGAAAAACGAGGGCTTGCAGGCCCTACCCCGTTTCAGCCTATTTCTGGGTCTTTTCAGACCCAGAGTTTT
>BFEA01000373.1:1099452-1111152 GCA_003427395.1 Chara braunii
ATTTGCTGAAATCCGAGACTCGGTGCACTCCAACCAACTGGCGTGCTGCAACTGTATGGACCCCACTTCGTGAAATGTTGGCACAGAGGGCTCTTGTTGATTTGCTGGCCCGCCTTCACTTAGGGCGGGCACGAGGCTTGCTGGGGCCTTAGCCCAGAACATGTACATCATGGCAAGGCCCCTACTTGAGGGCTCAATCCTCACACATTCCTCACCTGGTGGCCAGATACATTCCTCAAAGCACTGGTGCAGCTTCCACCTTCGTGATGGCCTTCCCCGATGTAGCTGGATTCGAAACGCTTAGTTTTTTTTTCTTCTTCTCTTCATCATTTTCTTTTCTTCAGCCTCCAACCACGCCCCGAGCCCCCGACTTTTTAGGAGTAGGCTACTAGATGGACTTTGCGTTTGCCTGCGAAAGGTAGTGGTCGTTCATGTAACGAGGGTACATAGGGGTAGTGCCCGACACCATTCTATCATTTCATCCGATCACATTGAAAGGATTTCACGTTTCCCGGCGTCTAAGTCCCAGTTCCAGGCCCCGGAGTCCCAGAGCCCATGTCCCATAATACCCATCCCGGACGTAGACAAAAGACGCGTCTAGGTCGGTGAGTACCGTCCATTCCTGTCAAAGTCCCGTAGGCCCGATTCGGTAGCGAGTCCGTCGGGAGATCCGTTAAAAAAACTTAAAATTGGAACGATACAGAGAAGAATAAATTAGCATCGCCCCTGCGCCAGGATGACACGCAGAAATCGAGAAACGGTCCAAATTAAGAGAAAAAAAATCAAAACAAAATGTTATAGAGTCCCATAGGCCATGCCAGTCCGTCCCGCTCGTAGGCAGCTCACTCCCACGAAAGTCGGCAAACTTCCATATGCATTTTTAAGGTTGGCCGGCGGCTCCACAATCTACCGCCTCCTCCCTCCTCCCTCCTCCCTCCACAATCTACCGCCTCCTCTTCCCGCTATCTTCTTCCCTCCCCATCGCCCCTGCCATGTTCCACTAGTTTTAACGGATCTGCCTCCACGTCAACCAAACTTCCCTCGTCCCCTCCATCTCCCACCATCATCTTTCTCCACCTCCTCCCTTCTCCCTCCTTCCTCCCTCTGCCATCTCCCGTCCTTCCTCTCTCCACATCAACCCAACTTCCCTCATGGTCCCACTTGGTCTGGATGCTGTCTGGGTACCTGCATACAAAACAAGTGTGTGTGTCTGACCGGCGGCCTAGGCTGGGTACACTGTGACTTTGACTGTTGGATGTCCGACAGTTGACTTTTGTCAATCATCTCACGTTCAGGCCCTGGATCTTTTTGTGGGGTTCTTTTCCCCCCTTCGGCCTGGGTCTGAGTGCGGCCAGGTAAGGCCCTCAAACAATCTACGAGACATACGGCATGGGTTATTGCATTCCTGCCGGCCCAATTTTCGAGTTTCATCGCAAAAAAGACATTAATTTCCTTTCAACCCACGTTCATATGCAGCAACTATATCAGGAGCAGTAGGTAAGAGTTCTTTCTTACTAAACCATCTGGCTTCAGACGGAGGTTGAGACTTGAACTGTACCTCATACTGCTTATGTGGTCTTCCTCTGCCACCTGTGGAGAAATAGCCATGTTCCAAAATCTTCTCAACTTCATATCCTCCATTCATGGAGGGTGGAAACTTAGACGGCCTGTTAGGAGTTATCTCCTTCTACATACGGTAGCAGTTTAGACGCATGGAAGACAGGATAGGTCAGTAGGTGTGGGGGTACACCTATTCGGTAGGAAGGTCCATCTGCATCCCCAATCACCTTGAGAACTTCCCAGGGACCATAGTAGACGGGCAACAATTTTTGAGACATGTTTTCTTCCAAGGCAAATTCTTTTGACTTCACCCATACCAGATCTCCTTCTTGAAACTGCGATGGCCGACGATGTTTGTTGGCCTGCTCAATCATCTGAAGTTGGGCTTCCTATATATGTTCTTTTACCTTTTTAATATCTTCTTCATACAAAATTGCAAATTTACGGGTTCCTAGGGGTAACCTCCGAATCTGGTCCCGAGTTAAAGCATCGATGGGACATCGAGGCTTCCAACCTTTATGCAGTGCATTAGGAGTTCTTCCTATAACAGTATGTATACTGTTATTATAAGCACTAGCAATCTTAGGTGAGTTCTCATCCCAATCGATTTGATCGGGTCGAAACATGCGCAAAAGTTGTTGGCACAGACGATTCATTTGCTCAGTTTGGCCATTCGTTTCGGGATGTCTACCTGACGACATGGTCAACCTAGTGCCATAGACTTTCATCAACTTTTGCCATCGTAGACTAGTGAAACGAACATCCCTGTCAGAGACGATGGTTTTCGGGAATCCATACTCAGAAACCCACCGTATCTGAAAAATTTGGAAAACCAGTTCGGTTCTAGCTTCAGCAGGCAAAGGAATGAACAAAGCATACTTTGAGAGTCTATCTACGATGACCATTACCTGACTGCTGCCATCTCCACTCTTAGTGAGACTCGTAAAGTCGATGGAGATAGACTCACTTAACTCACTTGGAATAGGCAGTGGTCTCAATAATCCCAACGGATTCTCATGTGTGGGTTTGTTCCTCTGACAGACAAGATAAGTCCGCACATACGTTAGTACATCCTCTTTCATTCCTTTCATTCAAAGCGTTCTCGGACATCTGCATATGTCTTATTAAAACCAAAGTGTCCCTCAGCATCATGACATTTCCTAATGATCAAACTCTTAATTTGTTCTTTGTGAGGAATACATATTAGTTCTTCGGTTTTATCCATGAAGAAGAGTAAGCCATTAGTCATTCGATACTCTAGGAATAGTTCAGGGTTCTTGCGTAAGGTCCCAATGATAGGACTCTGGATAGGATCACTCTCATAACCCTTACGTATTTGTTCTTTCAGTTCAGTCCCAATATCGAGATAGGACACTATTGTTCCAAAGAAGTTTGCATGCCTGGACAAAGCATCCGCAACCACACTAGACTTTCCTTTTATTGTCTTTAGTTCAAAGGTATCGATGAAAGCGGACCATCTTACAAACTTATCAGAGAATCTAGGCTGAGTCTTTATCCATTTCAGGGTGGAGTGATCTAATTAGACAGCGAAGTGTCTCCCTAACAAGTAGTGTTTCCAGGTGTCTAGTGCAAAGACTGACGCATATAGTTCCCTTTCATAGGTGAAATTGGCCACTTTCTCTGACGGAAGTCTCCTAGACATAAGCTTTATGGGTCTATATCCCTTATCGTCGTCCTGTTGTAACACAACACCAATTCCATACTAACTTGCGCCAATTGTAACGATGAAAGGAAGAGAAGGATCAACAATCTTTGAGATAGGGTCATGAGTCAGAACATGCTTTAACTTCTTAAACGATGACTCACAATCTTTGTCCCACAACCAATGTCTTTCCTTCTTCAAATGTCTTCTCATAGGAGAAACCATCAAGGAAAAGTTTCTGACGAGTTTCCTATAACAACTAGCGAGTCCTAGAAAAGATTTCAACTTCGTTATAATCTTAGGTTGGGGTCAGCCTCGAATTGTTATAATCTTCTTTTCTTCAGGCCTTAGTCCTTCAAGCTTAGCAAACTTACACTTCTTCGGGTTTAGTTTGAAGTTGCTTTCACGCAACTTCTGCAAAACCATTCGTCGATGTTTTTCGTGGTCTTCTACGCAACTTCTGCAAAACCATTCGTCGATGTTTTTCATGTTCTTCTAGTGTCTTACTATACACTAGAATGTCATCGAGATAGACTACTACGAACTGGTTCAGCCATTGACGAAACAATTCGTTCATTAACCTTTGAAAGGTCGCAGGTGCATTAGTCAATCCAAACGGCATAACCACGAACTCGCAGTCACCATACCTTGTTCGGAAAGCCGTTTTGTGTTCATCCTCAGGAGCCACCTCAATATGGTGGTAGCCAGATATGAGATCAATCTTACTGAAGTACCTGCAGCCTTGCAACTGGTCTAACAGGTCGTCAATGCGCGGAAGTGGTTCCNTGAGATCAATCTTACTGAAGTACCTGCAGCCTTGCAACTGGTCTAACAGGTCGTCAATGCGCGGAAGTGGTTCCACGTTTTTCACAGTAACAAAATTCAGCCCTCTATAGTCAATGCATAGTCGGAGTTCACCTTCCTTTTTGGGCACGAATAAGACAGGGGCACCATAAGGAGATGAGCTAGGGCGAATCCATCCTAGGAGACATTCGGTAGATAGGACCCTTGGGAATCTTGCTTCCAGGAATAATCTCAATCGTGTGCTTAATAGCACGCTCAGTGATTCTTGTACGCTCAGTCTGCAAATCCTTATATTCGTCGAGAAGTTTTTCAATGGAAGGAGGATAGGATGAGGAGCACTCACTACTCGTTTAACGAGTACCATCATTACATCATGATCCAACTTCTTCTTACAGACATGATCTGAAGGTTGGGTAACTCATACAACAGAAAGACAGCGTAGAGTCAAAGTCAAACCTATGGTACAACTTTATCGCTTGAAAGTCGGACTTCTCGTCCTTTAGTTTTACAATCTTTTCTTTAAACCTAACTTCTCGGTCGGCTTCCTCGTGCCAATCCATTATCAAAATCATGTCAAAAAGCAGGTTCTTTTCAATTAGGAAGGATATCTCGTGTAGAATTTTCTTTCCTTCCTTAGTCCTGAAATAACATTTAACACGATCAACGTATTGAGAACAGTAATCCTACTCTTGTCGGTCAGCATAGACATGATAGCTCGAGGTAAATCTTTTACCTTCATTCCCAAATGCAATTTGCGAATTGCCTTCTTTGAGATGTAAGACCGCGTCGACCCTAGATCTAACAGTGCACCTACTCGCGTGTGCTTAATCTCAATATCCACGAACATTAATTCACCTTTAGTCTTCGCTTTCTTACCCTACGAACTTCGAAGTGCTATGAGCTCATTGCCGAGTTCGTCAAGGGAATCGTTCAGTCAGACATAGCAGAGAACAGTGTCAGGGTGCTCTGAACAATGGGCTGAAAAAGAGTCATCCTCTACCTTGAGAGTCGAGGGGTGAGAAGGGGTTGTAGGCGCTTTACCTTTACTTTGGTCTAAACTTTTCGACTCAGTAGGAGCATATGCTACTCCTACTGGCTGCTCAATTTTGGGTTCCGGATAAGTGGGCACCAAGCTATCGCATGACCCACGGTACCACACTTGAGGCATTGGCGATTGTCCATTTTGGACTGCCATTCCTCCCGTGTCATGTTCATCTTTTCCCATGGCTTCCCGAACGCGATGTCGGGATGCTCAGGAAACGAGTACGGCCTCCTCTTCTTCTTCCATTGACTCTGGGCTCCCTTGTTGGCCATTACGACAGTAACGTCACCCTTCCCAGACTCACTGCATTACCTACTCCTCCCTCGGACTCGTCGAGGGGTAACGTTTCTACCGTCTCGTCATCGAAAACGACAAGCATGTGATCCTGGCGCTTTTGCCGCCAAAGGACCCATTTGCCATACCCACCGACCAGTCCAGATTTTACTACCGAAGCATAGGAACCCTTCACTTGTGCGGTCATCTACTCTCGTTGGAGAGCGAGATCATGAAACTGCTGATAATTGTACTGATCGGACTTGGCCTCAGCCACAAGTTGTCCGCAAATTGGCTCAGGCAAAGCTCGTGAGTAGATATACAAGACCTGGTTATCTTGCAAATTCAGTCCAGGTACCTGCAAAAGACGATCCACGTCACGAGACAACGCATCAACGGAAGACCACCGCTTTTGTCCTATTGTAGTGAGTTCGTCAAAGGCCTTGTCGATCGTCGTTGTGTCAAGAAATCTCTCTTTAATCTTTTGGACAAATTGTCTCAACGTGAGGGTCTTAGCCCACTCACCAATATCTTCAAAGTCAGCAGCGTTGGCTTCGGACAACACCCACGCCTTGGCCACTCCCCCCAAACACGACGTGGAGAAGGTCACCCTGGCTCTCAGGCTCGACTGGAGCAGTGCCGCAATAAGCCTGGATCTCTGCGATCCACAACAACAAGTTTTCATCTTTCTTGTTGTTGTAGGTAAACAGCAGCTTCATTTTCACTTTTCCCTTTCTCTTCGGCTTTTCTACCTCCTTAACCGGTTCTTCCTTCTTGGCGGGTTCTTCCTTCTTTTCTGCCAGTCTCTCAGGTTCTTTCTTAGAACCTTCGGGTTTCTCCGGCGTGCCTCACTTCATTGCATCCCTCATTAATTTTTTTTGGGGTTCCTTCTTGACTACCTCCCCCCCGGGTCTCCTCCTCAGTTCCTACCTTGTCTTTCTCTTTCAAGAGTTTTGTCACTGTCTCCAACGAGGCAGTGTTGTCATCAATCTTCTTCTCAAGATGTAAAGGTAGACCATAATAGACTGTAGAATGAATGCAAACTCGTTGCCTGCTTCTTTATAATGAAACCTTTGCCTTAATTCATCCATGATTCTTTCTTCTTCTTCTTGCGCTTCTTGTTGTTTCTGAAATTCCTCAATCTTTATCCTTTCTTCTCTCATTGAGCTTTCTAATTGCCTGACATTCTCCTCCATTATCTCCATAGACATTTGTGGTTCTACTTTCTTTCCTTTTTCCTCTTCTTTTCTTTTCTTTCTTTCCTGTTCCATCTTGTCCAGATTCTCGGCGACATATCGGTCAAGGGCCATTCGGCTTCGCTTTATGAGGTCCTCGACCCTCTTACCGGTCTCCATCATTTGAAAGGCTCTCTGCGGCTTTCAGTTCACCTTCTGCGGCACGCACATTGAACTGGTCGTGAACCAGTTGTTCAACTTCTGAAATGGCACCGTATATCTCACCGAGAAGCTGGTGGAGAAGGCCGATCAAAGTCTGCCTTCTCACATCAATTTGGCCACGAGTGTTTAATTCCCTTCCTTCTTTGTCGGCGTAGACTATGCGAGGAATGAGGAAGAAAAAGAGAGGTATGAACTGAGTGAGAATAGAGGCGCGCAGGCATTTCCAGAGATATTTTCCCAGCGTGTAAAAGTCGCGCAATAAATAAAATTAAAACACAAAATAAATTCCACAGCACACGCAACTCCTATAGCAAGAAATAATCAAGGCAGACAAAAAGAAGCAGGTTCTCAATTGATTTCCTAATCTAACTTTCTTGTTTGTTCTATGTGTGATGACGTCCTACAGCAAGTGTATAGGTACCGCAGCCACGGCAAGTGTGATCAAGACAACAACACACTTGTGAGTATACACAGCAACCACAGAACAACCAACAGGTGAGTAGGTCAGCCAACAAAACAACACATCAATGGTTAGCTTCCTTCCTCTACAACTGTAACATCTACAGAAACAATGCAACCAAACACAAAGGCCAACACTCGACACTATAGCAAATCGTGAAGTCGTACCGTCTGTCGGCACACAAATGCATACTCAGCAGTTCCTCCACAGCAGCGTTTTATGCATGCCACGTGTCACCTCTGGCATGCCAACGCAACAGCTCTATGGAGTCTGCCACGTCAGCGTCAAGGACCTAAAAGGTCTACAAGGGGGGGATGCCACGTCAGTAATGCATGTCTGCAACACACACGACACTGGCATGCCACTTCAGCGCTTCATAAGCACGCTATCGCAACACAGGTATGTGCCACGTCAAAACATGCCCTGCCAAAATGCCACATCAGCATTCCACGACATGCCACGTGGGCAATGCCCCACATCAGCGGTCCCAATTTCACACTTCTTTCTCTCTAGACCAGCGCCACGTCAGCCTGTTGCCAACGAAGCTCTCGCCGGTATCTCGAAGTCTTCAGTGTAGCCACCTCATCATCTTCAAGGGAGGTTGCGCGCACGTGCCGTACTACATGTCTAAACTTGCGGTATCAACCGCGCGCATTAATAAACGCGTTTCGTCCTGCACGTGCGACACCTCCCACTTATGTGGGTGCCACATCAGCACCTGACAGCAGATTGCGATGAAGGAGTATGCTCCGATACCAAATTGTAATGAACCCAGTCTGGCAAATACTCATCAGACGTCAAAGCACTAGTCTCAGATCTGCACAAAGTCTCCAGTCAACAAGAAGTGCTATCTGAAACAAGTATCTCGTTATCAATAGACGAAGAGAGTGAAGGGAGGAGAGACAGAGGAGAAGGTGGAAGAGATAAACAATGATCACACAAGTAATCCAATCAAACCCCACTTCTTCTCCGGGCTTCCTCTCACCTCCACGTCATCAACCAATATACGATAACAAGTATGATAAGTCCTGATCACCCAGAAGTGCCATGTGGCACTCTTATCTCGTGAAGACCATGAAGACAACAGCAGATTACGGTAACGACGTCAACCTCAGGTGAGTACCCAATCCCAATCATCCACAGATCCCGGTCTCCCTCCTTGTCGCAACGAGTCACCTCATGTAGACAGCGTGGCCAATGCCACGTTGGATGCAGAGACAGGTGGCATGCGCCACATCATCAATGAAGACGGGTGGCAGGGCCACATCAGCAACACAACATAGACAGGTGGCAGCGCCACATCAGCAATATAAACCGGTGGCATGCACCACATCAGCAATGTAGGCAAGTGGCATGCACCACATCGGCAGGGTAGACCGGTGGCAGTGCCACATCAGCAATGCCTGGCGCGCAGAACAGAAAGCGCCAGCATGCTGCCACAGTCCCACGTCGTCTTCCACACAGCCAGCGTCAAGCCAGCGTTTTGCCACCGTCGAGCCAGCGTCAATGCCAGCGTCCAGTCAGAGTCGAGCCAGCATCAAAGCAGCATAGCAAGACCGAATGTTGACCACCCGGAGACCCAGCCTTATGTAGCATTTGGTGAGGCTGTCTGGCCTCAGGTCCCCTTTCCACAGTCGTGCAGATTGACTTACAGCCGAAGGCCTGGATTGTACAGTTGCAGATTTCCCCCTTGGTCCTGATGCTGTTTGGGTACCTGCATACAAACAAGTGTGTGTGTCTGACCGGCGGCCTGGGCTGGGTACATTGTGACTTTGACTGTTGGATGTTCGACAGTTGACTTTTGTCAACTGTCTCATGTTCAGGCCCTGGATCTTTTTGTGAGGTTCTTTTCCCCCCTTCGGCCTGGGTCTGAGTGCGGCCAGGTAAGGCCCTCAGACAATCTACGAGACATACGGCATCGGTTATTGCAATATTCTGTTTTTGGACCTTTTGGCCTTAAACAGAAAAAAATAATCGCTTTCGGACTTTGTAAGGAGACTGTGTGTGTGGGGTGAGATGCATAGTCCTGAGGTATCGACTTGAAGAGGGGGGGTTGAAACACTGGACCTACTGCCTTTGAAAAAGGATGCTGCTTTTTTGAAAAACTGGAACTACTCTACTAGTTTTGAGCACTGTATCATCCCCACAGCACTGTCCCTCTCTTTTTTTTTTTTTCTTTTTTTTTTCTTTTTTTTCTTTTTTTTTTTTCTGACAGGGCTGCATAGCCATACATACCCCATGCAACCGGGGGAATTCTCCAGACGCACAGGCCTAGCTCAGTTGGTACACCCATAAACTGTTGAAATACAGACATGAGCTCAAACCCGGATGGAACTACAGTCTTCACCCGAATAGAACGCCTGGTAATTATAGCTGTATTTGAGGCTACTTTCAGTCTAGATACAGCGATAAAGACCGCGTGTTCTATTCGGTTGAAGACGGTAGTTGTATGATGACCCGACCAAACACAGACGGAGACACACAGCTGATTTCTGAGTTTTGCTCATGGACTGAATGCCTTGCGGAGTTTCCCGCTTGCTACTAAGTTCTCTAAGTCTGTGTGTGGGCACGCTTGCTGGTCTGCATGTCTGTCTGAGTGTTTGTTGGCTTGAGTGTGTGTGTGACCCGCAAGGGCACTTGTTCGTTCATTGGGCCCTCAGGGCCGGTACTTACCTGTGGCTGTAACATTGAGGGTTGTGGCGGGGAAAACACTCAAGTGACGGGGGGAAGAGGCCCGCAACATGAAGCAGCGGGGAAACACTCAAGTAGCAGGTAGGCCGGTACCACACCCCGAAGAGGTAGATGTGCCGGGTACTCGAGGCTGAGCAGAAGAAGACAAAATTGGCATTTTTAGAGGCCCAGTAGTCATAGGCTAGGTCTAGGCGGGTCCCAGTCCAACCAGTCTGAGTCTAGGGCGTGTACGGGCAATATCAGAGTCTGCAATTATGTTTCCCTCCGAAAGGGAGGAGGTACCGGTTGCTTAGAAGGCCGAGCCGCCTGGAAGTCACCACCCAAGAGGCAAGCAGGCCGCTGTATCTCCAGGCCGGGCAAAGAGCCCAGCCTCATTGTCGGTGTGCAAGTTTGGTGGCACAATGGTTGGAGCGCTGGTCGGAGAGGCGCTAGCAAGAGCAGCACTGCTGGGGAAGGAGCAAGGACACGGAGGAGGAAGACGACCAGGAGGAAGGGGGAGTGCCAGAGGTACTTACCTGGCTATGGTGGCAGCCATCTTCATCACCTTGGTGGGCACTGCAGCAGGAAGGTCCCCGTGGGCCCAGAGCTACACCAAGCAAGGCAGAGTCAGGCATGGCGGCCTGAGCTAGAGCAGCCATAGCTGCTTTGTGTTGTCCTTTGGACATCAGGGCAAGGCCCGAGTAGTCCGCCAAAGCCTCGGCCTATGAGAGTGAAGAGTGAGGGAGGCGGCCATGGCTATGGTGGACCTCAAGTGATACCTGCAGTAGAAGAGGGATTCGGACATTGATTCTGGTTCAGTCATTCAACATTGTACTATTATTTCTTGTGTGAATAAGAGAGGAGTAAAGGAGGAGGAAAGTGCCGGCGAAGAAGAAGAGCTTTATCATTTGTCTATGCTGGTGTACATCATCTTCTTCTTCCTTCTTTCTGCTTCTTCTTCTTCTTCTTCTTCTTCTTCCTCTTCTTCTTCTTCTTCTTCTTCTTCTTCTTCTTACCCTCTCTCCCCTCTCAAGTTCATTCATTTCTTTTGGCAATTGGACGGCATTATACTATCTGATGAATGTGTACTACGAAATTGGCCAGGATCATAACAGTTGAATGGATTTCTGGATTACCTGGGCCAATTTATGTGTCATGATTATTGGTTATCGTTGACTTATCGAGCTTTTGTTATGACAGGTATGTTTGAGAGTTTAAGCCTCTTGCAAAGTATCGTCAAATTGAGCGTCTCAACCCTGATAGGCATCGTAATCAAGCCATGAATATCCGCTATGATGATTCTGCCTGAGAATTCAACCTGAGTATTCTTTTGGTGGGTGTATCCCAACCGGCTGCCACAGGACCTGAGCAGCCCACTTCCACCTGCCAGTCGCCTGACGCTCCCGCGCATTGCCACATGGGTTACAGGGCGGCACAGCTCACCCCAGCGAGCTACCAGCATTTACAGACCTGAGTTCCAACTCCACTCGAAGCAGATGGGGGGCAGATGAGTAAAACTGTAAAATACAGTATTCAACCTGTTAAATACTGCAAGAAAAATTTGAATCACCTAGGGCCGGTCAGTTCAAATGATGATATATCAAGGGTGTTACCCTTTTTAAACCACCAGTACCTACCGGTTGTTGAGGCCCGACCCTGAATATGCCCTGCGCGCCGAATTTTGCCGAGCCTGCGGGGAGTGGGAAAAAATGTGGGACATGTGCTGCTGCTAGCAGGTACCAGCAGCAGGAACGTAGACAGGCACGTCGTTTTCTTGTTTCCACTACGACATTGAATTCACCCGTGAAGGATCTTCTTCCAAAAAAAAAAA
>BFEA01000373.1:1140609-1155964 GCA_003427395.1 Chara braunii
CTCTCTCTCTCTCTCTCTCTCTCTCTCTCTCTCTCTCTCTCTCTCGCGCGCGCGCGCGCGCACACACACATTGTGTGGCGTCTAAACTTGTAGCAACGATCGGGCCTTCCCTTGGCCAACCCCCTATGGTTGTGGCGCGTTAACGGGGAAGGCCCGCGGCCCATGTATGGGCCAAGTACTGGTGGTTTAAAGTGCTAGTACACGGCCCATGCCTTGCAAAAAAAATTGTCACCACAAGCAAAACTCGGAGGCACCGCATGACCACCGCAGGGACTCAGTTGAAAAAACAAATTGGCAGTCTCCGAAGTGGTGGGGGTTTCATGTTGATACCCGGGGGGGCGATGTGTCGTGTACTGGTGCTTTAAAATTACACTGTATTGTTCTCTCAACTTTTTTCATCTTCCACAACCTACCTATCACTACTCCTACGGCTATACAGTGGATCCCTGCAAGCATAACTATCTACCTCTTTTGGTGAGGGAAGGTTGCCTATCGGTGAAGGCAGGTAATTGCATGTTTGCCCCTTGCCCTAGTGGTTTAGGGTGCAAGGTTGGGGCCACTGGTGGAGATCCGGCTAACACAAGGACCGAGCATTTGTCAGTAGTTGTGCCTCTCTTTTCAACGTCTCATGGGTCCCACCCTCATTGAGTAACAATAGTGTCTAAGGCCAACATTCTCCCACACACCACACGCAACCCACTCACACTCTCACTCGCACGCATGTTGGATAAAAACCTACGAGTACTGACAGGGAGGATCCAGCTAACTGTCTCAATTGCTTGGCATCAAGCCTAGTTCAAACAACCAAAGGTCTACGTTCGGGGAGGGTACAAAAATCATTTATTATACAAGTCGTGTTTTTTTATTGGGGAAAGAGAAAAAAAAAACCTTTCATAACCGCCTGCAGTGCACTTAGTGTCAACTGACTGTGATAATCCGCTTATTACCCCTGACTTGTATCAATAAGGTTTATAATCAATATAGGTGTGAGTGTAAGCATGAGTCAGTTGTGTGTGGTGTGTGAGAGAGTGTTGACCATCAACAAAAAAATTCCCCACAATAAATGAAAGTTTAAAAAATATTTAATTTTAAAATAATCCTTCATAGTTGAAAATTATAATTCATAAGTTTTTCCAATTCTAAAAAATTCAGTTTTATTTGACAAGTTTTCGTCTAAAAATGAGTTTTCCCTTCCAACTACATCTATTTGTTGAAGGTGGAATGAAAGTCTGAACAAGTTTCTGAAATGTTTTAATTAAAATTTTATTTTACTATAATAAACATCTTCTAATTAAGATTGGATTCAATTCATTAATGATTGAAATTTCTTATAATAGAATGATAATCCAATTTAGAAAATTCATAAATGCATCCAGACTTTCATTTTATCTCTGGCATTCAGTCAAAACAAGAAGGGATACCTTATTTTAGGAAGGAAAGTTTTCAAAGTAAGTTAGAAAAGTTTATAAGTGGAATGACATTTTTTAAGATGGAATGAAAATTCTAATTTTAGAATGTATATTTATTATGAAATTATTATTAAATTATATAAATATTTTATGTTGACATTCTAGGAAGTAGATGAGAGGCACAACTACCGACAAAATGCTCGGTCTTTGCATTAGCCGATAACTTTGTAAAAAAAATAACAAAACAACGAATTACCCTCGCTTACCTGGTACACCTATCAACTACTGCAAACACAAACTTGAGTTTGGATTCCATTGGAATCATATGAGTAAAAAAAACTTTGATTTTACCGGGAGTCGGTCACAATCGTCCCTCGTCATCTAAACCCGCGTTAGAACCATATTAAAATAAATACCTTTCAAACGAGGGTCACTCTCAAAGGACAATCGTTTCACACAAAGACTTCCCCGACCTAATTTTAGTTGAAATTGATCTCATATTCATTATGAAAAGTTGTATCATGGCGCCGATAACCTTGAAGTAAGATCACAAATTTGCAAAATCAAGACAGATATTCTGTCAAAAGTTGGATCAGGTAACCAACCAATGAGTCAAGTCCGGTACACAGATGAACTGTCAGAATAAAAACATGACTTCGAACTCACGAGGAAGTATATGAATGAAGTTAAAAGATTATAAATAACCCGTGGTGAGGTCCCGCCAAAAAAAAGCATTGGATTAAGCCCCGAGCCCGAATGTGTTTCATGCAGAGATGCAAAAAAAAACAAATCAATCCCGTTTTTTTTCACCTCTCCGTAGGCATGTCCAGATTCATGGTGCTCAATCCAATAGTCTTTGTTGGTCGGACCTCACCCCTGGGCTAGTCAGTTAGACATTAAAAAAAACAAAGGCTAATTTTTTTTAACCACTAATACCTTTCCCTGCAACAAATGTTGATCCTAAGATCGCTTTGCGTGCCAAGAGAAAACGAATCGGTGCGGACCTCATTTTGAATGGTACCACCTCTTAAAGATGAAGCCGCATGCCGCAACATATTGCTTGTCCATTGGGGAAAGATGGATAAGACGGGCTTTCAGATCGTTTTCTTATCATAATTCTTTCAATTTGAAATGATTGTGAGGACCCTAACCACGTCATGTTATTTGAAATTGAATTGAGTCGTGTTTAACTTCTGGACAAGGATGACACACATAAATCGAAAAACGGTCCGAATTTGTTATTATCCAGCGGCTTGGTAAGGCACACAAGCGATATTCAAAAGGTCGTCGGTTCAATTGTTACTGGCCTAATGAACCTTCCTGGGCAAGTTTGGCATCCACCACCTAGAGATAGGTCATTGGTCCCCCTGAGTGGCGTTGAGCAGGGATTGTTGATGTTCGTAGGGGGAAGAGACCGGAGGGGAGACACAATATCCGACCGAATGAAGAAGCTCGGTCTTGATGCTACCGGCTGACCCGTGACTGGTATCGCCCTCATGAAGGTTGGATGCACGTAAGTGATACAAACATCATGTATAAAACAAATTTCTCCTACGGAATAGAAAACACCTCTCTGTGTTCTCAATCTAACTATCTAACCTACCCTTTTTCACAAACATAGTTTTCTGTCTCAAATCGGTCTTTGGTGGTCAGGTGAAAATAGTGATTGGTGTAGGTAGATATATGTTGTAGGTACTTCGTTAATGGCAATGCTAGTAGGAATGGGTGTTTCAGCTCTGCTTTAGTTATTTGTGTCCTTCTCTGCAGTAGTCTCTTAAAGTTTTCCTTTGTTAATTTGTCCGGCATAATATAACTTTTTTTTTCTGCAAGGATTTACTTTCACCTCTTATTTTTTCGATCTATAATTTTCTCATCCAATCAGCCTAAACTCTTTCTTTTCTACCCAAACAAGTTTTGGGATTGAGTGACTTGCTATTCATTTTTCTGTTTTCTCTACCCTCCACCAACAATCTTGTTCTTCCTTATTCCTTCCATATGATGAAATTCATGAGAAGGTGTCAAATTTGTTTGAGATCACTCTCATATCTGCGTCTATTCATTTAACCATTAATTCAAAGTTATCCCTTATTGTTTGTCGGTCCATTCAAGTGGACTTAATCCACGGAGTCCAACCCTTATCTCCATGATTTACAGTGTTTAGTTTGAAGTAGCTTGCAACTCGTTGTAATACTTATCCAATTGTTGCTTCAAGTATTATCGACTAATGGTCTGGCAGGGGTGCATTCCGGTCGCTCATCCTGTTGACCATTTTGCCCGCCTCCTCCCTCGCGAAGAAGCAATCAGGTCTTCGCTTGACTCCTACCATCCTTGATGATTTTTTATACCATGTAAAACCTGCATCTCAAGGATGATTTTCTCTAAAGACATCTTTTAAGTTTCAGGTTTGTTTCCATTTCAACAAGCAGCATCGCTATTTCCTCAAACCGCCGTTCTTTTCTTAACCTATCTCTAGGCTGTAAACTTCATTCCATTCTCCTGTTCGTTAGATTGTTGCATCAGGTGCATAGATTGTTGCAAAAACCCACTCCTCATCTCCTATTCCCAATTTAAAGGAAAAATGGCAATACCAAACCATATTTGTTTTTGTATAATGACGATTTTCGTGAAATTACAAGAACTTATGCAAATTAATACAGTAATTATAATAAGACCGACAAAAACTTCATAAGAAACTATTTGAGCAACAGATCGTAGTGCTCCTTCAAAAACATATTTGAAATTACTAGACCAACCTGTTGTTATAATACCATACCTAACACCATCTACCCCACAAGTGAGAATAAAAGTCGATAAGCTTGTAAAGTGTTGTGGACTAAGATACCAATTTCATCCATCGTTTTTCCTCTGACGACCAGAACTGAGGCCCGTCCCACCAGTCTTTCAGCTCTACCTTTTGACAGTTCGGTTTTTTCGATAAAGGCTATGCCAATTGTCCGCTTGTGCAGCCACGATTTTAACTTTATCCCCTTGTTCATTTCCTCGGTGTCTCCTAATCCATGTACGTTCCAACTTATCCACTTAAGGTTCACCATGACCCCTACCTACCCGAGTCTCGTGTTGGATGTGCCCTTTGCTTCTCGTTTTGTCATGCATCTGCTCGCGCCACTTCGCACTTAGGCACCTTGCTAAGTAAAGAGAGGTCAAGTTCCTTCTCCATAACAACTTCTCATTCAACTTGAACTTGCACAAAATAGAGTTGCTTAATAACACGTAATCTAATCCTACTGGCCACATACCATGTCATTATTATACAAAGATGTGAAAATTTATCAAATGGGTAAAGTATTTAAATTTTTTCCCACCGGGACGACCAATACAAAACTTCGACATTATGTCTTTTGTGAACACTCTAAATTGGAAGCGATTTTGAAAGAGTTGTCTTACCTTTGCAACAATCATCGTGCTCTAAGCAATACCTTTCAGAGAAGCAGTTGGTAAAACCATCAAGTCGTCCCTTCCTTTTAACCCAAACACGAGCACATCTTGCCTGTTGAGTGCATGGACGAAAGGATGAACACAAGGATGAACACATTTCTTCAAATACTTTTTTTTCTTTGTCTGTTGTCTTAACCCTCCCGATAACGTCTTTGTACACACTCTCTTCATACTCGCCCTCTTGTATACCCTCCCTTCGGCGTTTTCCGATTGTTTACTTTTATCTTTTGATTACTCGCCGCCTCATCTCTGGTTCTATTGCCCCGTAGTTTGGACTTACCAAGATAATTTTTTGCTTCGATATCCATATCGTTTCCCTCTTCTTCTAACTCCTTGTGAACCACCACCTCTCGTAGGAGTTCGTCATCTTCGTTTCTTTCCTCTTGCTGCGCACCCAAATTTGTTCCTTTCCACAGGGGCTGCCTTAAATTTTTCACCCTCTCTTGTCAGCAAACTGCAACTATTTGCATTACCTATGCATCCATCTCACTCATGTTTCAATGTAATCCCACTGACGGGACTCTTACAGCTTGCCATGTTGTTTTGTAATGCCAGATGTTGGTCCCTTGGTGTGTTTGTCACCCATATTGGTCAGCTATTGGATATTGTTGGCTCAAAGTTGACTATTGTTAGTATTGTCCATATAATACCTGCAGATGGATCTGTTGGATGCCTTTGTGCAAATATTGGTTCTGATGTACTTCCTGTTGCCAACCATACCCTTTATTTTGAGTGTTCAACTTGGTGGATCTGTTGTTGCAGTTGTTCTGAGGTTAACTTTATCTGTTTAATATGCTTGTTGGTGATATCGCTCTTGAAGTATCACCTGTCAGAAAGTCTCTCACTGCTTCACAAATGCCTCTCTGGTAATGTGTATCCTCCTGGTTGTCTCAACGTTGACTGAAGTGATCCGCGGTTGTACCTTTCTCCTGATCATGTACAACCTGTTCTTCTTGTTCGACATCCACTTGTTGCGTTATGGAACCACCATTTGCACTTCTTTCGCCACGATGTACTTTTGCACATTATTTTGATCTTCACGATTTTCTCTGGCATCAAGCCTCATAAACATTTTTGCTTGGGACCGTGCATCCACCTCATTTATCAGGTCGAACTTGATATTCGTGAGTTTTGGTCTGGAATTGTCCGAGTTTGGTTGATATATTTTGATGACCGTCCTCACATATTTCTCAATCATATCCTCTAGGTAAAACATTGCTCTAGCTGGCACCTACAGTACAGTCACCCAAAACTTTATTTCATCTTCGATTCCTCGTCGCTCCTCCAAATTTTTCCTGATCATCCACGATTTGAATAACATGGCAGTCCTCTCAACTACCATCTTGTCCTCTGCTTTGGGCGTCATTCATTGTGCTACTTTCCTCACCATAGCAATATACGACATCATGTTGGGGCATTTCCCATAGACTCATCCCCTACATATTGAACTATCGAAGATCAATTTATGTATTGTCCATTTTCGTACTCCTTTACAATATCCTTTGTAACTTTGAGCAGTAGATCACAACCAGCACCAACCTTTCTTTGAGCCAAGTTCTTGTCATTTGTCCCAATGCTCTATACACTCTAAAAACTCTTTCGTCGGTCTCCACTACGAATTTGTGGTGGTTGAGCCATACTTTGTATACCCCATCCTTGAAGCTTTGCTCATCAGAGGCTTGATTCTTGCCTCGTCTAACAACGATACATCTCCATCCCTTGGGGGTGATCGGAGTCTCCCTTTTTTACCTACTCTTTCAACTTATTGTTGATTCGTCGCCATCTCTAACCTAATCTTCGTCCTCACTTATCATGTGTGTCTCATCACCCCGCGTGTATGGTGCCAGTGGGCGCCTACCACGGTGCACACCCTTCACACCCTTCACAACCTTGACAACTTTCGCAACATGCACAACTATCAAAACGCACATCACGATGAAAGTTTCACTACCACTTCAAGGTTGACCGCATGTGTGGATGCTTCTTACTGCATGGTTAGTTTCCTCGGAGTTACTGAGGGAGGCACACTCCCTCTAGCTTTTGGTTCTTCATGGTGAAGAGTTGTGAACTTGAACCCGTCAAAGTTGTCCCACCGCTAACTGAGAGTGCAACATTGCGCCAACTGTCGCACCCCCTAAGGATTGGTCAGTCGAACTTTGTATCTCAGGGCGGTCACTATTTCATAAACAAAAAGAGAAACAAGGACCGTTTTTAAGACCGGGGGCTAAGACCCACTAGTTGAGGTTTAGTCTTGCTTTGGAGTATTTTTCAACATGGTCACAGTGCGGGCGGGAACCAGGGCATTGTGAAACTATTTCTAAACACCCACTAGTGGGACGTAGCCCCAGACTCGCAACCTGGGAACAATCTCCCCACAAGGACAAATCTCATGTTCATTCGGCAACTTGCATCCGTCCATATTTTCAGATCTCTTAGTAATGCCCAACAAATTTTGTGTTTCTGTTTGTGGTTGTCCATCCGTATAATCTACGGTCCAAACTTAACAATGCATGTAAGTGAGACCTCCCTTGGAGTTTCCTCCCCGTGCCCCCAAAACAAAAGGGTCGGCAATGCGCGCCAACCCTATTGAATGGTTCATAAATGTTGTCAGCCATATGTATTGATGTCCATATAGTGCATGGGCTAATCCATGCATCGCATATAGAGCCAACTGACCTTTTTTTTTCCCTTATGCGTGTCTGCACAGTTAGCACATCTCCCCTTGATTTTAGCAAAAGTAATGTACTACATCAGCCGCTAAAAAGGGAAATAGCAACAACTCTGCTCAATAGTAGTGAGCTGCTGAGAGCGGGCAGTTTGGGCCTATGGAAGGGAAAACTCTAGTGGCACCTCGTAAGATTGGGTGCACAGGGTTCTGTTTTTTGTAGGGACGGACAACACTGCACATTGGCAAAAAGAGGCTCGGGCGGAGTGGTGGTTTAAACCACCAGTACCTTTCCCATATATTGGCAGCGGACAGTTTTGGAGGACCGAAACGGAAAACGGGTCACGGATGAAATTCATCAATAGCGGCCAAAAACCGCTTCTCTTCCTCAAAACCCACTGCATAATTGTTTTTCAAGCAGGGAAAGGTACTGGTGGTTCAAACTACAACTTTTTTTTTTATCTGGAAAATGTCTAGCAACATTGATTACTCTGGTTTCCAGACTACTTACTGAGCAGGTTGTTGAATCAACATCCCTTGTGAGAAACGTAAGGAGAAGTTTGAGGAACCATATAAGCATGAAACAAACAATGGAAACGAACTGTGCTGGAAACGTCCCGAAAAAATTAATGGCCCCCGTTCCCCTTTCCATCCCTCCGCCTGACCCGAATTTCGGTAGGAGCCACTGAGGGGCACCAGTGGGGTCTCTTTCCGTTTCCCTACCCGTCCCCAAAAACCACCCATCCTTTGCACTGTCCTTATATACTGAGAATCGGGATCAACGACTGACCTGACCTTAAACTCTTGCTACACTCATACTTGGTATACGAATTACATCTTCAGAGGATTGCAGGGAGACTGCAGGGCTTACCAAACTGCCAGCACACAAAGCCATCTGAGCCGACTGAAAATACCCAATGTCTACATATTTCTACAAGAACCCTACCAAACTAAATAAAGTTGAACACACTAAACACAGACTAAACTCCAGCTGCACTGCTTGTTGAAAACCGTTTGAGTATTGGTTAAGAACATGTTTAGGTTACCTCACACAATGTGCATTGTTGTTCTTTACAATCTGATATCTATAGACTGCGGGTGGGGGGAAACAAATCAGGGAATTCTTCTGCAGGCCTCAGGGGGAAGCTGGGGTCGAATGTCGGTCATTCCTTAAACTTCAGATGGTAATCCCGGGGTACTGCTCTCCTACCCTGTCTGTCCTCCCCTCCTTCCCTTTTATCCCAATCCCCTGACCAACAGACCTCTGCCACCCACCCCTCCCTCTCCCCTTCTAACCATTCTTTAGAGAAGTGCATTATTCACTCTGATATATCCTTAGACCTGTGAAGGGTGTCCAATGTCTGTTTGACCGCCTTCCACAGATGCATAAGTTCTAGTTGGAAGTTGTGTCTGAATTGTTCTATCCGTTCTTCCCCTTCCACCCAAACTTGGTCCAGGGCCAAAGCACAGCGTTGCCACCATAAAATCCATAGTACCATTTTTCAACCCAGGTGGAACATGTTCCAAAAGAAAGTGTCCTCTTGGAGGGGCGAGCAGTGACCCATGAGTATGGTATGTCATTCCCACGACCACCTATAATCTGGAGCTATTTGCTGCCATAGTCTGTCCCACAATCTTTAGGTGAGAACTGTTGTGGGGCATTGCAAAAAATATGTGTTCAATTGTTTCTGCCCTCTTCCTCACTGAAAAGACCGACAGGCATCGTAGACACCATGGGTGAACCCTGCCTTGCTGTTATAGCTGCGAGTGGTCAATCACCCAATCGTTTGTAGGTAGACATTGGTGAGTGATTTGTTGTTGTAGAGATGCTATCTTGGCAGACTTACATTTGTTGTTGCAGAACCAGCGTATCAGTGTGAGCAGTTCTCTTTCCAGGTTGAGGTGTCTTTGCCATCTGTCTATCACCACGTCCTTCAAGCAACGTTTAACTCTAAGCATGTTGTAAGATGACTTCACGGAGAGGTTTGAGAGTGTTTTGGGCTTTGTCAGTTGGGGGTTGTTTTGCATGGCGGGGTTCCATACCCACTCCTCAGGATCTATGGGGAGATCTTCCACTGCTACATCCAACCACAATACCCGCTTGTTTTCTCCCTCCCCTATGATTTTGATTTTGTGCAAATTCTCATTCGGGGTCCACTCGAATGGGTCCCGACTCCCCGTTAGTTCCCCGCTCACCTCTATCATGTACCACTCAATTAGTGCATCCTCGGGCCTTACCATTTGCACCAGTTCTGTTCTGTTGGCCTCTTCTGTCTGAGCCACCCAATCCCTTCCCGCAGCACCGGGGCCCTGCGTAGGATGGTCCACCATTCTACCTAGAAGGCTTCCGTGATTTCGTCCAATGCATTTTCCACATTGTGGCAGTATCACAGTTTTTCTTTCATTTTTTCCGGCCCTTCCGGTCTCTGTTCTCCTTCTCCAGAGGTCCCCTACCTTAATTACTCCGTTCTTCACCCATCCTTTCCATGGAGTGTCAGTGTTGCAATAGATTTGACTCTGCGTATTGGTGATCTTGTAATTGCCGAAGAGGGGTTGCCTAGCCACTTCCTCCCACCTTTCTGGGGGTGGGTGGTTCCGGGGGGGGAAGTTTCCTCCAGATTTTTAGCAACCGAGGCCAAAAAGCATCCTCCCCCCCCCCTCGAGGGCTCGGTGACACTCTCCAGAATCGATCGTCTAGCCATCACAGAGGTTGGACAGAGAAGGGGGCCTCGGGAGCGAGGCGGAGCGTGGCGGGCAATCTGCTCCAAGGCCAGCGGTCGCCATACGAGGGGTTTTTTGAAGATCAAACACACTATCCATTGGAGGCTCAACGCATGGGTTTGAGTGAGGGAGTCAAGGATGCCGAGGCCAACTCTTGATTTCGGTTGGATGACGGAGTCCCATGTGACCCAACTTATAGCATGGGGTTCTCGCTGTCGCCCCTCCATAGGTAGGCTGCCACTTTTCGTTTTAAGGTTTTTAGACTACCTTCACTCAGCGGCCAAAGCACTGATTTATACCACAAGGTGGCTAATACCACATTGTTAATCACCAACGTCCGTCCAAAAAGTGATGTGTGCCGGTGATTCCATCGGGAAAGCGTGGCGAAGGCGGATTCTGAAATCAATTCATCATTTTCGGGGAATTTTCTAAAGGCAAACATATTAACCCCCAAGATTCGAATTGGGGCAACCTAGCGTCTTTTGTCCCCAATTTACTGTCATGTCAGAAAGGGCGCAAAACAGGTTTATTAGCCTATGTATCTCTGCCATGTTCTGCTGTGTGGCCTCGACCATGATTGTCAAGTCATCTGCGAAGAGGGAGCAGACCGGGATGGCTTCCGCTGGGATGCCGGCTATTGCCGCACAACCAAGAAAATTCCCAATTGGTAACCAGTAGGCCCCAACCATGTTCAGAAAACAGGCCTGGTGCAGGTTTGGTCGGGGTGCAAATTTAAAAAGGTTCCCCAACCAGGTTTGGGTGGGGTACCGGCTCAGGCTTGGGGTCTGGCAACAGCAAAGGAGTGGTGTTTTAACTGGATCTTCCGTTTCCGGCTGTAGATTGTGAAGATCGACCGCCAGAAGACAAGAATCTGCCCATGCACAACCTCACCACCGGAACCCTCATTCCTGGAGAACAACACACCCTTGTCATGAGCGTACCAGTTATGAAAGATAGCTTGTATTCATCGATATTCATTGATTCACAATGAGGGTATGTTGTATTAGGAGGAAGGTACTTCTTTCCAACGCACCCTTGTCCCTGAAAGATAGCTTGTATTCATCGATTTATGATCGGGGTATGTTGTGTTGGGAGGAAGGTACTCCTTCCCCTCCCCAGGCCATCGCCTTCCTGTCAAACACGTGTCATGTATGTAGTGACAAGACAACTGTGGTGGTGTTGGGCCAGGCTGCGGTGGTACTATGTCCGCAATAAGAAAGCATGAGCCTGGCCTCTTCTAGGACCATGTTCAGTCGTGCTTTCTAAGCATCAACATAGCACCAGTTGGCCCTGGGGTAGCCCCCTTGTCTGAAGGATGCGCAGAGTTGGGCCCCATGAATGACAGATCCGTCCTTCTGAAGCAGACACCAGATGGGCTTCTCAGTGTTTTGTCTGATCAATCACCACACCTGAGCGTATGGGCCCCATAAGTGACAGGTCTGTCCTTTCCGGGCAGAGGCCGCTTTGGAGCAGAGTGGCATATAAGGAACAAGTCTACCAAGCATATATGGCTGAATGGTTAACAAACAGATGATTGATGGACACAATAAAGTTAAGGCCATGCCCTTTTGAAATAGAGGCAGCTCAGGAGTAGAGCGGCATATAAGGAAAAGGTCAACCAAACAGAGGTGGGTGAACTGTTAACAAACACACGAGTTCGAATCCTGCCGAACAGAATGAACTCAGCGGCTATCTATCCCCTTTCAAAAATAGTGGCAGCTCCCAATCGGGGTGGCATATAAGGAACAGGTCTACCAAGCAGATGTGGCTGAATGGTTAACAAACAGATTGCGAGTTCGAAACCTTATGAAGTTAGTGGCTGTCTATCCCCTTTCAAAAATATACATCATGTACAAGGAGCAGACCTGAGGGCATACTCACACCAGGACTTTTTCATCTGTGGACGCAATTGTGGTCAAGTGCATCCAGGCCTGGCCATCAAAGCGGTCAGATACATCCAGGGAAAGCCCTCGTCTGAGTATGGCCTGAGAAATGGCTTCCCCCATGAATGACAGATGAGCTGTTCTATTTTCACCAAGGATCGCCAGAGCCAGTCCGAGGTACTCATCGGAGATGACATGTACCTTGACTCCCCATAGGGGTGCACGTGTCAGGGTGGGTTCTGACAAAGGCCAATCTGTTTGAGAAACATGGGCCCCACAAGGGACAGATCTGTCCCTTTAGGGGGAGTAGGTCCCCCTTACTGGGCTTCTTCATTTCTGGCCACTGATCTTCATTATCAATGGTCAGGGATGGAAAATTCGGGTCAGTAAACCCGCCTCAGGACATGCAGAGAGGAGGGAAGGGGAGTAATCAAACTTTCATTCTCTGCACTGAGAACTAAATGCCTTGCCCCATATAGAACATGGGGTAGGCTTTTTTTCTTTCTTTCTTTCAAGGGCGACTGCCGTGAGACGTCATCATCAAACTGACCGGCCCTGGGTAATTCAGAATTGTAGTATTCCATTCTGTGGTATTCCACTCATCTGCTTCCGGCACTGCAGAGTTTGAAGTTGGGTCTGTAATTCAACAGTTCAGGGGTGTGCCAGCTCAGCTGGCCAGTTGGTTGGGTAGGCATTATTTTCAGAACAATGTTCAGGTGAGATATAATGGAGGGGTTACTACCTAGGGCCCAGTCACAATTTCAGTTTTAAATCCAGTTCAGGAATACCTCGAATACAACACATCCCACCCGGCCCTAAAGCTGGGTTCTATACATTCACTATTTTCCTCGGTTTGACACAACATTCGTGGAATCGTGACTGAAACGCGTTTTCAAACTGAAAACGTGACAGAGCCCTAGTTTCCCTATAATGAAACTGTACATTGTTTTCCCCCTTTTTTTCACCCTTTTTTTTTTTTTTTTTTTTTTTTTTTAAACAACAACCCAGTTGGTTGCTAGGTGTGCTGATATGAGCAGACACCTCTAGCACCGGCGGGGAGGCTCCATCTATTGGTGGGGAGCAGCACCTGCTGGAAAACGGGTCCAGCGTACCTTAGATACATTGTTGAAATGCAAAGATTGTTGGGCATATGGCCATCTGAGTTCATGCTTCAGAGCTTCCTTCTCTCCCTCGGGGCTAACTCGGTTCATGCTGTCCAGTTGATGTAGCTCAGTGGTTAGAGCACCGGTTGGAAATGCGCATTATGGTACAAGGTTGCGGGTTAAAAACCCCGCAGCCTTGTGCATGGACACCGGCAGGGCGTTAGAATGACACACAGCTGGGCATGGTACTATTACAGACACTGCCTGCGCACCACCCAAGGGTTGTTCACGGTGTTGAATGTTGGTTCTGGGTTCTGCAGGGGGTGCTTGGGGGTGTTGGTCTTGGATGTTCTGTTGATCTCCCCAGTCTGGCATATCACACGTTCGTGCCATTTCCGATTGTTGTTCATAGGGTAGAGTCATTTGCTTACATGTTACAAGGTCACGGGTTTGAGCTTGGTTTGGACCTTGGGGGGGGTCCTTGTCCAGCTTGCCCCATTCTCTCTTCGGTATAGACAGATGATGCTGTCTGTACGTCATGCACAGCCTTCAGGCATACACATAGCTTGGGAATTGTTGTTCATAGGGTAGAGTCATTTGCTTACATGTTACAAGGTCACGGGTTCTAGCTTGGTTCAGACCTTGGGGGGGGTCCTTGTCCAGGTTGCCCCATTCTCTCTTCGATATAGACACATGATGCTGTCTGTACATCTCGATACATAGATTCACAGAGCATACATAGCCTTCAGGTATACACATAGCTTGGGAACTACACATCGCCTAGATTCACAGAGCATACATAGCCTTCAGGCATACACATAGCTTGGGAACTACACATCGCCTACGGGCGCATATATATACATACACAAGTTACCGGGTGCGTGCATACATACAACTATAATATCAGGCTGGGGGGGTCTAGGGGTGGGGTCTAGTATCTGCAGTAAGTTCAGGTAGGTTGGATAGGGTGCCATTGGGTGTGGTTCCTACTGACATTCGGATGGAACTGCCTGGTGACTATATATAAGACTTAGACCCTAGGGTAAGGGTAGGGACGTAAGTCGCTCAGGCCAGTCCGAGTACCGCCTGGCCTTGGGTAAGCGAGGGGGAGGACGGTAAGACTGCTTCAGTGGTTGCTACCCTGTCTGAACCTGGGGTCCATAGTCTCTTGGGGCCTGTGGTACATTGTCTGGGCCTGGCGTCCGAAGTTCCCAGTCGACAAGGCTCGTCCGATTCCGCTTCCACCAGGGCTGGGCAACCTATCAGCCCTGGTGCCTATCACTGCTGTTTGGTCCAAGTTGCGTGCCCATTGGTAGGGTAATGGTCCTGAGTGCTGGTCACACTGAGGTAGGATAGTGGGATAGGGGGTGCACTAGGAGTATTTGACGTGAGAATGGGATGGGAGGTGGTCTCATATTCCAGGACACCCACGGCTCACAGCTCCAGGTGATCACTGTGCACTCAGTGACTGGCCTCTACAACACCCTGGACTTACAAAAAAAAAGAAAAAGAAACTCGGTTGATGCTAGGGGTGCTGATAAGAGCAGGCACCGCTAGCACTCCTGGGTAGGCTCCTTCTGTTGGAGGGGAGCAACACCTGCTGGAAAGCGGGTCCAGCGTCCCTGAACATTGAATCTGTTTGGCTGCACAAGTTTTTGTCTGACTGAGTGAAGTGACTGCAAGCCACTGGGCCTGTCTAGCGGTCCTTGGCAGGCCGATGTACATAGCAGCCCGATTGGTTGCCTTGCATGATGGCATACTTCGGGCAGTGAGCAAACTTTAAGGATCTGTGGCTACCTGTAAGGGAAACGGCAATATATTTTGGGAATTCCACTTCTCCCTAGCAATTCAACAAATGACCCACTGTTGGCTCAGCCTCAGATCCCAGTGCTGTCCGTTATGTTTGGTCCCCAGATCATGCAGCCAAACAGACCTCCCTTTCCCCAACCCCCACCTTCGACTTCCTATTTTATTATTGTGTTGTAGAGGTTGTGTATGCTGTTGAACAATATGCCCTCAGTCGGTTATCTTGCCCGCGGCCTTCCATTCCTCCGTTCCTGCTGTAATCATTGCCTGGCGAGGACTTCAGATGCAGCAGGTAACGGCTGCGGGAGGGGG
>BFEA01000373.1:1156211-1169780 GCA_003427395.1 Chara braunii
GGGGAGAGGGGGGTCAGGGATAAGCAGAGGTCCCTGCAACGAGGATGCCTGAGAAGGTACTCGCGCAAGGACCTAAACCTTCAGGAGACAATTCAACTAAATTCGAGATCGTGGGAACTGGGGAAATAACTCCACAGTGGTAACATACCAAGGAGAATTGAGAGATCCCGTAGTAAGAATTGCCCTGTGCGGACCCTTAAGGGGATCAGCCAAAGTTCTCCGATTTAAACAGAAGAGATTTTTTTTTTTTATTATTATTATTTTTTTAAAGAAGATGCAATGGACCTAGCAAGATTCAACTCAAAATACAACATGCAATTGAGAACATTCAGATGACGTTCACACAAGCTTGAGCGGTGTCCATGAACAGTGCAAATTCGAAGTTCCACTCAAAGCCCAATAATGTAAACTTGAAAAAGTTCGGGAATAAGCGGTTTCAACCGCTGCAACACTCCTCAGGTATGTACCTGACTCCCTCCTCCTTCTTCCACCTTTTTCTCTCTCGCTCTCTCTCTCTTTATGCTCTCCTTCTCTCTCTCTTTCACTTGCACTGTTCCTCATTCACTGTTTCTCACTCACTGTTCTCTCTCTCTACAACGTCCCAGATCTACCCTGAATGCCTCTGCGGTGTGTCTCACTGCAAACGGGCGGTTACGGGCGCCAAACACTTTGTCTCCTCCCTCCTGGCTATGGTGGTCTGTTGCAGCCAGGGTGCTGGTCTTCCTCCTCCCTTCAGCGTTCTTCTTCGTCCAGGTCGCTAGTCTGCACAAGCTCCCAACAACGCTTCCACAAATTTGCAAATGACCAACTGACTCCTCCGGCACTGTAGTCCCAGATATATAGTTGTAGTGCGCTGTTTCGTGCCTGCTTCAATCCGTACTGGCCTCCTCCAGCCTCTTCCTTGCCAATTACTATTTTGGGAAATTTCACGACTTTCTTGTGAGGCTGCTGCAAAATTTTACTTTTGGGGACTTGATGTACTCCTACCGGTACTGTACGGTACTGTAGCCTACCGACCTACGGTGTCTGATCCTACAGGCCCTAAGACTCTAAACAATTGGGGCCTGGACTGTGGTAATTAGGGACCCTAGAACCGAGACTGGGAAAGCTTACAGCGTGAATCCATTCACTCCGGCCACCCTAATTTCGAAGTCCTCCGAGAAAAATAAGAACTTGAACAGTCACAAATGTTCAATCCTCGGCGTGCCCGCTCATAATATGACACAGTATGAGGGGCTGTCTGAACGAACTCATCCCTGGTGAACCAATGATCTTCGTTGGGATCCTGATAAGCAAATCTGACCTTGTATTGTTTCTACGGTCTCCCTCTACAACCTGTACGTAAGGTATCCTCATCTACAATCTTCTCTACATCATATCTTCCATCTATATCAGGTGGAATCATAGATCTGCGTGAGGGGAATGCATCATTAGTCACACAGGGAAGGAGCTTAGAAGCGTGAAAAACGGGATAGGTGTGTAGATCGGGTGGAATCTCGATGGTGTATGACGGTCCATTTGCGAGATCCCCTCCTCAGGAATAAACTCCTTAGACCTGACCTAGACAAGATCACCTATCGCAAACTGTGACGGACGACGGTGCTTGTTCGCCTGTTCCGTCATCTGATGCTGGACCTTCCTAATGTTCTTAGCCACATGTTGCAAATCCTTCTCATATTGAATGACAAACTCACGTGTGCCATGTGGCAACCTTTGGATCTGATCCGGATTCATATAGTCTATGGGACGTCGGGGACTCCAGCCTCTGTGCAGTTCATTCGGGGTCTGCGAGGTAGCTAGGTGAACCGAGTTATTATGTGCATTAGTTACTTTGGGAAGATGCTCATCACAATCTAACTGGTTTGGTCTTATATACATACGCAATACTTGTTGTAGGACCTTGTTCATCTGCTCAGTCTGGCCATTTGTCTCAGGGTGGCGTCCAGATGACATAGCTAACTTAGATCCGTAGACCTTCATTAACTGTTGCCATTGTTCCCCTGTAAACCGGGTATCCCGGTCACTAACTATGCTCAAAGGGTGACTGTAATCCTTGACCCAATGATTAAAGAACTCTTTGATGACCAGATCTGTCTTTGCTTCAGCAGGTAATGGTACAAAAACGGCAAACTTACTAAACCTGTCAACTATGACCATAACTTGACTCTTCCCACTGCTACTCTTGAACTTAATCGATAGATACAGATTCACCGAGGCCGAATGGAATAGGCAGGGGCTTCGCCAGTCCAAGGGGAGGCTGCGTGGAACTCTTGTTCCTCTAACAGACTTGGCTGCCTTGGATGTAGGTGATGCAATCATGCTTCATATCTGGCCACGTGTAGGATCCAAGTAGGGTAGCATAGGTCTTCCGCCAACTAAAGTGGCCTTCAGTATCGTGGCATTCCCCTAGGATCAGACTGCGTACCTCTTCACTACACGGTATGCAAAGCCTATCATGCACATCAGTCTTCTCAAACAACAATCCATCGACCATTCTCAAATCAGGCACTTCTTGAGGTGTGGTCTGCACCTTCTTTATCAACGTACTACACACAGGGTCATCAACATATGCAACCTTAATCTTTTGCTGCAGGTTTGCGCCAACATCTAGGTAAGTCACAGTTGCACCAAAGAACTCTGCATGTCTACTCAATGTATCAGCGACACGTTGAACTTACCCTTTACTGGTTTCAACTCAAATCACACTGATCAATTTCCCCAACCCACCTAGTCAACTTAGGAGTCATCCGGGCCTGAGTCTTCAACCAACACAAGGTCTGACATGATCTGAATATACCTTGAAGTGTTGCCCTAGCACGTAATGCCGCCAATGGTCCAGAGCCTGTCGAAGGGCGAAAAACTCACGCTCATAAGTCGAGCCTGCTACCTTATCACTAGGGAGATTACAAGACATAAACTCAATGGGTCTGTACCCCTCTCCATCATTATGTTGGAGAATAGCGACAATGCCATACTGGCTAGCATCGGTAGTTACAACAAACGGTAAGGGTGAATCTGTTACTTTGAGGACCGGGTACTCGTTGAGGGACTTCTTCAACTTCTTATAGGCTGATGTACAGTCCTTGTCACAATTCCAAACGGTTTCCTTCCGCAGCAGCCTGCGCAAGGGAGCAACAATGGAAGTGAAGTTACGAACAAACTTCCGATAGTAGTTGGCTAATCCTAAGAACGATCGCAACTCAGTCAGCGTGTGTGGGGTCTGCCAGTCACGAATTGTTGCTATCTTGGCGTCCTCCAGTCTGACTCCATCTCCATCTACCACGTGTCCCAAATACAGGACTTGGCTTTTAGCCCATTCACACTTCTTCGGGTTGATCTTGAAGTTAGACTCACGCAACTTAGTCAAGATCTGACGCAGATGAGTCTAATGCTCCTCCAGACTCTTGCTAAAAATCAGAATATCATCTAAATAAACAACAACAAATTTATCCAACCAATCTCTAAACAAGTCATGCATGCATCTTTGGAATGTTGCAGGGGCATTGGTCCATCTGAACGACATCACTACAAACTCGTAGTGTCCATAGCGAGTCCTAAAGGTCGTCTTGTGTTGGTCCTCCGGCTGTACCTCAATCTGGTGGTACCCAGACTTCAGATCAATCTTGGAGAAATACTTACATCCCTGCACCCTGTCTAACAAATCATCAATCCGGGGCAACGGTTCAACATTCTTAATCGTGATAGCATTCAATCCCCGGTAATCAATGCACAATCGCAGTTCACCCTCTTTCTTTGGCACAAACAGAACCGGTGCACCGTACGGTGATGAGCTGGGTTTTACCCACCCCTTCTCAGTCAACTCATCTAGTTGTCTGCGCAGTTCATCAAGTTCCTTGGGAGACATCTTATAAACCGGGCCCTTGGGAATTTTGCTACCGGGTCTTATCTCAATCCGATGCTTGATCTCCTGCTCTACCACTCCGCTTGGGGGTTCTCCCACATCAGCAAACTCTTGCAGCAGGTTCTCCACTTGGGGCGGTGTCTTCTCTTCGCCTTTACTCTCTTCACTCACCGGTTTCACATAGGCCACAAAGACCTGATCTTCCAACTTCTCCTTTGTCACATGTCGGGCGAACACAGGGGCACTCATACAGCAAACAGACAAGTGAGACTCTAGACCAGAGTCATGGAACAACCTTATCTTCTTCTTGCCCCTGGTGAGGCTGGTCAGCCAACACTCATGCTCACCCAACTTGACATCTTCCATGACTGCTTCTCCCCAGTCAGTCCCTAAAATCAGGTCAAAGGGAAGGTTGTCTTCCACTAAGAGGGTAAGGGAATGCAAAAACTTTTGTACCTTTTTTCCCCCCTGTAACCGGAAGTATGCCTTGATCCCCTCAACGTACTCCTCTACTCGCATCTCGCGATTATTGGCTAGTCTACTCACTACCGTCTCACTCAACCTATGCACCTTCATTCCGAAGTGCAATTTTTTCAGTCTTCTTCTGCTAATGAATCTACGTGTAGAGCCACTATCCACTAAAGCTCCCACTCGTGTTTGGCTAATATCTACATCTGCCAAAATCAGCTACCCTCTTCTCTTCTTTATTTCAGCACAGGCGGGGCGACGAGTGATCAGCTCATCATCAATGCCTGCGAGAGACTCTAGCACAAGCAGTCTCCAGACAGATATCTAGGTGGGGGCCTACATCAGCCTCTGTCGTCGGGGTCCTCGGGTTGGAGGTTTCTCTTGCAGCGCGCGCTTTTTGTGATGCACCCAAAGCCCCAGCAGGAGCAGTTGTCACTCCTACCCGTTGTTACCTATTTGACAGCGACCGGAACTCGGGGCACCAAGAGATTATATGGCCCGCCTCTCCACATTTGATGCAGGTTCCCTCTTTGAGTCGCTTGACCTACAACTCATATGTCATGTTCAATTCCTTCTATGGTTTCCCCTCTGGACGTCCAGGGTGCCATGGATATTTGCGCGGTGCCCTTCCTCTGGCGCCTGCATTGTCATTGTTGGCGAGGTTGTAATTTCCTCTACCCCCGCCTTGATGTTGGGGGGCTCGACCGGTGCTACCTTGTGGGGGTCCATAACCCCTATCTCCCTTTGCACAGCCTCAATTGCTACACTCCCCCTGATAGCCACGTCCTCTTCCACCTCAACCACTACCTCCTCTACCTCGGCCGTCTTTTCCTCCTCGTCCTCCCCCACGGACTACAGCAGTGAAATCACCTCCCTGGACTTCACCGTTATCCTCATCCAATCCGTGCTTAATTGATCATAAGTTAGGGCCTCACAACCCCCTTCTTCAAACATTACTACTAGGTTGTCCTTGCCCGTAGTACTTCCCGCAATAGTCTTACCTTTCCAATGCTTTCTTTCTCCAAGTCTTTGTACGAATGACAGTTTGATCCACCACCATCTTGCTAAATTGGTCGTAGGTCATCCCATTTTCCTTTACCTTAACATATAGGTTGCTCTTGATGGGATCGGGAAGAGCTCTAGCAAAGTTGTTCAAAATTTGCTCAAGAGTTCATCCATGATCTGGGGTTTGTAACAACTCATCCATCGTGGCCTTCAATGCCGACACACTCTTCCATTTTCAGAGATGGATGTTGTTAAGATTGTCAGCAGTCCTCATGGATTTAGTCTTATCTTCGAAGCGGTTGCGCAACGCATCTAGGAAGGTACGGAGAGCGGTTCTCTTTGAGTAAACCATCAAAACTTTGTCTTCCTCCGAGATACATTAGGCGTACGCGTATGATTGGACTGTCGACTCCCAACGATCAAAATTCTCCTCTCTTTTTTCAAAATACGTGTCAGGGAGCTTCACTTTCATATTCTCCCTCTTCATCGACTTTCCTCCTCCCATGACCTTCCCATTTCCGCTCAAGGCCCTCTCTTCGGTGATGGTGCGGGCTATCTTCTTTGGAACCAACTCCTCTAGTTGGACTGCGTAAGTGGTTGTCCTCTCATTGATCCTGTTGAAGGCAGCCATTGCAAAATGCCTCCACTTACCCTTCATCTTTTCCTGCACTGCCTCCATCCTCTCAACGGTTCTTCAAAGCGCAGCGGTCTCTCGTGTGGAATGGAGCACGACATCTATGAGGAGGGTGAGTCTTTTGTTCGCGTTTTTTTGTTATTCTTCTTGTGCTTCCACCCTCCTTCGCAACACTTCTCCCTCCTTCTTCAATCTCTTATTCTCTTCATATTATCTCCTTTTCTATACGGCCAACCTTGTTTTGATCAGTGTCTCCCTCTCTTCTATCATTATTGCCCTCTCCTCTTCATCAATCAGTTGCAGTTGTGCTTTGCCTCGATTTCCTCCTTCGTTTCATCTTCAGGCCAATCCGGCTCGAAGTCAAAATGAGCGGCCCAGACTGCAGCATGCTCTTGATCCAATTTCAGAGCGAACTCATAACTGCATCCTGCTTCTTCTGCACTGGGAAGCACATACTCCACCATACCCTATTCTCCGACTTGCACACACAACTCCAACTTCTCCTCTTCTTCTTCAATCTTTTTCTTTTTCTCTTCCAGTTGCTTCCGCATCTCTTCTTCTATCTTCCTCTTTTCTTCCTCCATCTTCCTTTTCAACGTTTCCTCCATCTTCTTTGCTTTCTCCTCCTTCTTCTCTTTCAACCGCCGATCTATTTCTGCCTGTTCCTCCGCTGTGTATGGCTTAGTGACTTTGTCGGACTTTGTCACCTCCTTCCAACGACTGGGCTGAGTCCTATCTGGGAGCAGGAGTTTGCGCCAGGTTTGCAGCAGGGATGGCCAAAAATTATCCAGCGACTGACCCCCTCCTTATGACCCCTCCCTTCCATATGGGATTTTGTGTGGGATTGTCCAGAAACGGTCCTCTAACCAAGTGAGCGGATGGGTCGTTTGGAGAGTAGATGGGGCCAGCCGAGCCAGATGTTCCAATGCTAAAACAACCATGGGCTTTGGGGGGCGAAGATGAGTTTTTAATCCATTTGACTCGTAGTGCCTGTACCTGCGTAGCTGGGTCAAGTATTCCCAAGCCTCCCCCTGCTTTCGGTTGGATAATGGAGTCCCAGACCATTCTACTAATTACATTGGTCTGCTCTCCATCCCCCCTCCATAGAAAAGTTGTCGCCTTTAGACTTAGGTCTCTTAGGGCCATTTTGCTTAATGGCCACAACAGGGACTTGTACCATAGTGATGCAAAACTACATTATTAAGAACTAAAGCTCGACCGAAGAAGGATGTGTGTTTGTTTCTCTTGTTGTTTAATTTATGCTGAGTCGGGGTGCTGATCCGTTCGCCATTATTTGGTGACCGCCCCTCTGCGGTCATGGATACCCCTAGGACTCTTATTGGGGTTTCTAATGACATCCAGGCAATACGTGGAGTCTCTGGGGGGCATCCTCCTTGATAGTGGATCCACCATCCTTGTGTCTTAGACCCCCAGTTGACGGACATGTCGGAAATCTTGGTAAACTTCTCCATCATGCGTTGAATTTCCTCCATGTTGTGATGTGTGGCATCTGCCATGATTGTGAGGTCATCCGCGAACAGGGAACACACAGGGACTGCTTCCTCTGTGATGCGTGTAACTCGTATTTTCGTGATATTTTTGTTTGCCCGAAGGTTAGCTGCAATCAGACTCGACCTCTTCACACTTGTCATACATGCAAACAGCGAAACAGCAAACTGGCGACATGCGCCCACACAGTACTCAAAGATATTGTAACCAGGTAGGAGTTTCCTTCACTGGCTATGGCAACTGAACGCCCACACCACTCACTGTTCGCACTCTGGATCACCCTGGATGTCCCACACGCAACACTCGACACGCAACACACACACACACACATACACGCTACTATAGCTATGGCAGCTATGGCTGCCACTATCCKATCGCTACACTACTCTTCACTGCCCTCTTCGTCTTCGAGCGCACTGTAGACCTCCTCGCACAAGCTGCTGAGGCAGCGCTTCCGCATGGCATCCGCAGGAATGAATGAATGGCTGGACGCAGCGTCTTGATTTATACTTTTGTGCGGCATTGGTCTGCCCTGTATCCCTTGGCCCACGATGTGCACAGTCCCTGACGGTACTTGCTTGACTGGACCGGACTGGACTTCCTGGGACTGCTGACTCTACGTAGTGGACCTACACCACTTGCCCACTTGCCTCGGCCTAAACAGGGGCTGANAGTGCAATCAGACTCGACCTCTTCACACTTGTCATGTATGCAAACAGCGAAACAACAAACTGGCGACATGCGCCCACACAGTACTCAAAGATATCGTAACCAGGTAGGAGTTCCCTTCACTGGCTATGGCGACTGAGTGCCCACACCACTCACTGTTCGCACTCTGGATCACCCTGGATGTCCCATACGCAACACTCGACACGCAACACACACACACACACACGCTACTATAGCTATGGCAGCTATGGTTGCCACTATCCTATCGCTACACTACTCTTCACTGCCCTCTTCGTCTTCGGGCGCATTGTAGACCTCCTCGCACAAGCTGCTGAGGCAGCGCTTCCACATGGCATCCGCAAGAATGAATGAATGGCTGGACGCAGCCTCTTGATTTATACTTTTGTGCGGCGTTGGTCTGCCCTGTATCCCTTGGCCCACGATGTGCACAGTCCCTGACGGTACTCGCTTGACTGGACCGGACTGGACTTCCTGGGACTGCTGACTCTACGTAGTGGACCTACACCACTTGCCCACTTGCCTCGGCCTAAACAGGGGCTGACTCYGAAAGGCCAGTTCTAGAAACTTCTACTTTGGCCTTTCGGTACTGTAGCAGCTACSACTTTGCCCTTTCAGGTAAGTAGCAGCTACGRCCTTGACCCTTCAGACATCCTACARCTACGACTTCGGAACTGTCTAGACTCCTACCCTACAGGTCTACAGTTYGATTCCCTTCTAAGYTGTGACCTACGACAATCTACCTACCACTGGTGTTTCGACAAGTCGCAGGTTCAAATCTACGGGTTGTCATCAWTAYTGTACACARGTAAGATGGGGAACTAGGGATCGAGCCCTGGGATCTGCATTTGCTACYGCGAACTGGTGAATACCGTTTCATGGCGGCTAGTGCCTCCATAATGACTAGRAAAMGGAAGTGGGCACTAGGATCCCCTTGGCGGACCGATCGTTCTARGTGTAGAGGAGGCGCAAGACTTYCATTGGCTTGGACGCATGTGGTAGCGTTTTGGTGTAGGATTTGTATCCAGCRAATGAAGTMTGGGCCGAAGTTCATTTTTTYGAGACACTTATCKAGAAACAATCAGTCAACATGGTCATAAACCTTTTTGAAGTCAATAAAGATGAGAGCCGYATTTGACGCGAGTGCCTTGTGAGCTGAARGATCTCTTGGATCAACAAGATRTTTTTTTGTATGTTCCTGTTCTTCATGAAGCCGGTTTGAGMGGGATGAATGATGTCCTCCRTTACTGGAATCATTTGGTTTGTCAAGGTCTTGCACAACATTTTGTAAACAACTGTGAGGAGCGTTATTGGCCTATAATTCCTGATGTCCATCTTATCCYCTTTTTTATATAGGAGGGTTAAAACCTCTTGCCCCACCCTTTCTCCCATCTCCCYTGTGAGCCATACTTCGTTGTAAAAATCCATAACGTCTTGGCTCATAAAATCCCATATGGTTTCCCAAAATTCTTTAGGAAAGYCATTTATCCCARGGGCCTCTTCCTCCTTCATTTGCAGAAGGRCGGTCCATATCTCGTTTTTTTAGAGTGRAGYTTCTAAAGAATCCCATTGTTCGGGTGTAAGTGTTTTGTTAACTGGTTCCAAAAATTATTTTATTAAGCGTTCGTGGTGTGACAGGTCTGATTTATCTAAATGTGAAGAAAAAAAATCTTTGTAGAAGTCGTATGCTATCTTCATGCTGCGGCCTGTTGTTACGGTCGGGTCTGATTCCCTGGCCTTGGGTTCGTACAGCGCTTCGATCGTAGTTCTTTGGCTTCGTGCTCTAGCCAAGCTGAAAAAGTGAGAATTCATCACCCCTTAAGTAGAGAATCTGGATAACCTTGCCCTTGTTTGAGCATCTTGCCATCTGTACTGTGCATGTTTGAAAAGTTAATCCTTTAATTCGTGTATGCGAGTTTGTAGGTCAGTGATCCTCCGTTCCTGCCCTTGCGAAATTTATGAATTTTGCTCTTGTTCTACGCTTACTAAATTCTGCATGATTGTGACTTCTTGGTGGTGTCTCTGGGCAGCTAGTTGTTTGGAGTATTCGTTACTTTTTTTTGCCATAAAGAACAGACCGTTGTTGAACCAGACAATTTGTGATTCTTGTTGGAGGTGGTGGTCTTTCCAGAAGTCCCAAACCTGTTGTAAGTATTGCTGAAAAAAATTGATTTTAAGTAGGGAGGTATTTAGTTTGTAGTAACTGGCCCCTTGGTCTGGTCGTTTACGAAATGTCCACACCGCCATACATATCCTGTGGTCTAACCCGGGGTATGGGCTAGTCGGGAGTATTGCTGTCATCGAGAGCCCCCCTCCCAAGTCCTCCAATGCCAGGATTAAGTCGATTCGGGATTTGGATAGTTTGACGGGGTTAGTGTTTTGGATACAAGTAAAGGTTCTTTCAGTGGGATAGCTACGCCTGAAGGTGTCAAAGAGCGAGAGGGGGGAGCACAAGTCCCTCAACATGCGCTCCTCCTCCTCCTCGTTATGAGTAGTGTGGGAGACTTTCCATCGGTCCAACCATCTGTCCGGAGCGACATTGAAATCCCCTGGTAGCATTAGAGGGACATCTCGGGTGGGGATTGTTGTTATTCTTTCAAAAAAGGACCGTCTTTCGCGGGTCGTGTTTGGAGCATATAAGGAAACTATGCATACAATTTCTAGTTCCAGCATGCCTAGTATTTTGACTCATCGCCCCTCCTCCTTATCCTTCTCCCAGCAGAGGACTTCAAAACGTGATTCGGGTGGAATCCAGATTGTCACTCCTGAGCTCCTTGGACAGGGGGCAAACGCTTGGTAGCTTTGGAAAGGTCAAACTTGCTTGTGTGCCCTGTGGTGCTTTGGGGTATCCATTAGGTGGGTTTCCTGAACGAAGACTACGTCCGACCATGATCTTCCCCCAACCCCTCTCAACAAGTCCCATAAAGCTTCGATTTTTTCCGGGCTGCGAGACACTAGGCTGTTCACATTGATTGTTCTAATATCTAGATCGGCGTGCTGTAGAATGCGATTCCACTTTTTATTTTTCCCATACACCACGTCTACCCAATCCATCGTTGAGTTTGTGTACCCCTAGACCCTCTCCTATCTATTGAGTAACTGTGCCCATTCTTGTGCATCCCAATCGACCCCTTTATTGAGGATGTTTTTCCTCAGCATCGTGCAGATGCACGTAAGTAACTCATCAGTCGACCAGATGTTGCTCGGCTTAAACTTTAGTTGTTGGGTGTCCAGGAGCATGTTGTGTGTGTGCCATTGTAGCCCAGCCTCTTTCCTCACTCACTATTTCTCACTCACTGTTTCTCACTCACTGTTTCCCACTCACTATATCTCACTCACTGTTCCTCTCTCTCTACAATGTCCCAGATCTACCCTGAATGCCTCTACGGCGTGTCTCACTGCAAACGGGTGGTTACGGCCGCCGAACACTTCATTTCCTCCATGGTGGTCTGTTGCAGCCAGGGTGCTGGTCTTCTTCCTCCCTTCAGCGTTCTTCTTCGTCCAGGTCGCTAGTCTGCACAAGCTCCCAGCAACGCTTCCACAAATTTGTGAATGACCAACTGACTCCTCCGGCACTGTAGTCCTAGATATACAGTTGTAGTGGACTGTTTCGTGCCTGCTTCAATCCGTACTGACCTCCTTCAGCTTCTGCCTTGCCAATTGCTATTTTGGGAAATTTCATGACTTTCTTGTGAGGCTGCTACAAAATTTTACTTTTGGGGACTTGATTTGCTTCTACCGGTACTGTACGGTACTGTAGCCTACCGACCTACGGTGTCTGATCCTACAGGCCCTAAGACTCTAAACAATTGGGGCCTGGATTGTGGTAATTAGGGACCCTAGATCCGGGACTGGAAAAGCTTATAGCGTGAATCCATTCAAAAAGTATTTTGCATGTTTTTACCTTTTGTAATTGAAGTTTTTGGATGGGTGTTTATCCTGAGGCATTCCTAGAGTGTATGCATAGACGTCGTCAATCAAACCCTTCCATTGGCCCTGGCAAAGGAGCTGCAGAATGGCAGCGGAAATAATGCTAAGGAAGGAGGAGGGTAGGGCGGTAATGATGCAGGGAAATCACTCACCCAGGATCGGCGGCAGCAGCATATGATGGACTGGTCTCCGTCCGAAGGACATCCATGCCAAAAGCAGGACTAACCCCTAGCGAGGCATTTTCTGGCACAGCAGACCCCAAGACCCCTAGTATTTGAGGGGCATCGGAAAGGGGCTCATTATCAGGTCCTTGAACAAGGGTACCGGTCCGAAAAATGTCGCAAAGACTAGGCACACTGATAGGAGGGGCTGTAAAAAAGGAGGCCAAGGAAGAATCACCAGGGGCCGCTGGTAATTCAGCACAGTGTCGATAGTAAGGATGGAATTGGCGACCAGCGTCGGAGTCGGGTATATCTATAGGCTGGATAGATCTGCAGTTGGCTTTTTCACTTCTCGAATTTTCGAGGAACCATTCGCGATCGCCTGGATCTTGGAACCTGCAACAACGAAGAGTTAGTGAGACCTTCAGATTTGCGTCGCGTTCTCAGCGCGAAAATCTACCGTAAGTGTAAAAGGCAATCACCATCGAGGGCAGTTACTTCAAATGTATTTTTTCTTCGTTTACCAACCATAGCTATTCGTTTCAGCCCCGAATCACTCGGTTTATTCTTCACAAACGGTAAGTAGACTATCACGAGTATCCAACTTTTAGGCCCCTCTACACTATTCTCTGAACGTGAAAAATGAAATTGAATCCCCGCTAGAACATGGAAAGTTAGTGCAGCGACGACCTTTTGTCACTTTTAGTTTTCGGTACAAGTTTCAACTTACCGATTCCTACAAACGGGTCCAACCTTTGCATTCTCTTCACGAACGGTAAGTAGACTACGGGTCTCGCCACACTACTCTCGAAATGTGCAAAATGAGAATGAACTTTCCGCTAGAACACAGCCAGATGCGCCGGCCACATTTTGTCTTCTGCACATTTCGAGAGTGATGTGGCGAGGCCCTACCACGAGTATCCAATTCTAGGCCTCGCTGCACTATCCTTCGAACGTGCAAAATGAGACTGAATCCTCTGCTAAAACATGGAAAGATGCATTGCATTCTCTTCTGTCGTTTGCAATTACGGAGACTAGTGCAGCGACGACCTTTGTCACTTTCTATTTTGGTACAAGTTTCAACTTACCGATTCCTATGAACAGATCTAATCACCGCGATATCCAAAGTGCCAGATACACAAGGAGGTTGTCAGATTCAAGAGTAGTAATGGAAAACGAGGTAAAAAAAAAAAAGGGCGGGGGGGGGCATCGTTAAACCACTTTCGAAATGTGAAAATGTGAATGAACGTTGTGCAAGATTACGTCGAAATGCACCCACTTCATTTTGTCTTTTCGCACTTTCAGTAATGGTT
>BFEA01000373.1:1171546-1182050 GCA_003427395.1 Chara braunii
TTTAAAAAAAAAAAAAAAAAAAAAAATGCGTCGTGCGCAGATGGACAGCTCGTCAGCTGCGTCTTCTTCGCGCCTTCAGCATGAAAAGGATCTTTGAACGTCTCACCACCAATCAGCCCTATCTCTCACTCCTTAACCAGGTGGGAGATGGCTGACATCGTCAAGCAACTGAGGCAAGGGGAAGCAGCAGCAAAGACGATAAAAGTCCACTTCAAGCTTCGTGATATCCTCGTGTTGGATACGAGAGAGGCGACCCTTTCGCACCCAACAACTGCCAACCTCCTACGTTGGGTAAACTGGGGAGCGGTTTTCGCTGATACCAGTAGGCCATTAGTCCTAACTATTGATTAACTCGTAGAACACCTTCACAGAGAAGCAATCTGCTACGTCCTAGTACTAAGAAGAAGGACTGAGGTGGTCTTCTGGATGGTAGGAGCGGAAGTCTGGGCCGCCACCTTGCGCAGCTGGCGCTGGGCAGGAGTTTTCGCGCGCCAGGGCGAAAGACCTAGTGTCTACAACAGCGCTGAATCAACTACCACGTAGTTTCCTATCAACACTGGTTGGGTGCGACGCGATGCACCACGAAGAGACCTCCGCCTTCCGCAGAGGCGCTTTCCTGGTTTTAGGCCTGTCACTAGCGGATTCTCCACTATCGGCAGAAAGAATGAGGCGCAGACCGTTGATGGAGTCACAGGATGTAGAAACTCTGTGGACCAACTTCTCAAGATTCGAATTTTCAAGGGGCCTGCACTCAGCGTTTATCCACATACTGCTGGAAGTTTTAGCAGACCTTTCCGATGAAGGATCCAGAATGGCGGAAATGGAAACCTGGCTCACCCTAGGGCCAGAACAATGGATCAAGAAAATATTGGATAAGTCAGAATCGACACTTCCGCATCCTCTGGTGCAATTCAACCACATCTCTGGCAACTAGTCTTAAGTGAAGTAACCAAGAAGCGGAAGAAGAAGGATCCTCGGAAACTCGCGAGATAGGACCATCGACTTTAGCAACTACAAGGGCTCACGTCTAACCATCTAGCTAAGCAATGGAAAGAAATAGCGAGAATAATCAGCAGTAACACTTTGTGCATCAGATCAGCAGCCCGCTTATTTAGGGATCAACAACGTAAGACTAAAATCTAGCATTCTAGGATTCGAAGAAGTCTGGTCAGCCAACCTAGAGCATCTGACTACTTAAGGCATTGGAACAATCAGGAAGGAGCAGAGGTTCCAAACTACGGTTAGCAGCACCACCTTAGTAACAGCAGTAACTACCTTCAAGAAGAATGACCAACTACAGGCTGTAAATTATTTAAGTATCAGTGGCAGTAAGACCACTAGAGCTATATATGATAAAAAAAAAAGAGGGGGAGAGAGAAGAGAGACAAAGACTTACTCTGTCAAACAGATACCAATTCAGGACCAACCTGTTAGCTTAATGATCAAAGGGTAGGAGGTAGGAACGCTAGATTCAGTCCCTTATATATATAAAAAAAAAGGGGAAAAGTACAGGGATAGGAACGCTAGAGGGGGAAGGGAGGAGGAGGAAAGAAGTTGAGTGTGAGCAGCTTCATTTTGGAACACTGCCAAAAAAAAAAAAAAAAAGGACTAGTAGTACTCTAGAAGGAACCCGCCTGAAGCTTGAAACATAAGTAGGGAAGGAGGAAGAGGAAATGGAGTTGAAGGACAAAGAAGAGAGGGAGGAGGGAAGGAGAGAGAAGGGGAGGGAGGGCTAGAGAGAAAGGGGCAAGAGGAAAAGAAAGTATGGTTAGCAGAGGAAGCGAGAGAACCAAAGAGGAACAACTTGAACCTTTGGAAAATGATCAATTTTCAGTATAACACCTTTGCATCATAGTCATGTCGCTTTACCCCATTAATTCTCCTCACTCAATCTCTCTTCCACTCTCCCAGCGACTCTCTAAAGTATGTCCCACTCCAACCTCCTTCATCTAGCCAATTTCATGAGTGTATGAGTCAGCACCAAATGGTTGTTTTGTTTTTACTTGCTGAATGTCACAAGCATGAATTGCCAGATGAAATGTGTCGATTGTCCTCATCCTGCAGGCATGTTGGTGGATAGGATAAAATCGTTAATGACCACTGTCATAATCTCAGTTGTTAAAAAGAAAAAAAAAAGGATAGTATCAATGGCTAAAACTAGCAGGTGTCCATTAAGGCACCCAGCTACAAGAAATCAAGGATTATTCAGAACTCAACTCTGATCTGTTACTTCTAAAAAAAAAAATAAAAAAAAAATGCAGAAGTAATGTCGGCTGTAACAACAGCATATGGACCTCCCTAACCAATTAGACCCAGACTTAGGAAAAGGATGTTATCAGGAATTATTTAGAACTGCAACTCTATCTTGAAACGTCAAAAGAAAAAAAAAAAAGAAAAAAAAAAAAGGGAAGAATGCGAGGAAGGCTAAAACAACGGGCTGAGGAATTATGAAATTTATTATCGCAGGAGCGTCATTATGGACCCAACCATATGGGAAGCAGTCAGCTCAGGAGGAGCGACAACTCTATTAGGACGAGAATTGTATATGTCGTTAGTCTATCCAACTGTGAGGCTGCTTTGTGGTTACGTACAACAGTGTACCAACCCTAACGAACAAAATCCTCACAATCTCAATTACATCCTAGTTAACAGTGGTTTCATCTATCCAGTCAATCTGCATCTACTCAGAGTAGCCCTTCCTATTGAGAGTCAGCAGCATGCAACCCCCTGCCCCGTAAAAGCAGGACCGCCACCTTATGTGCCAGAAAGACGCGGAAGAGCGGAAGAGCTTTCAGAGCATTCATTGGCAATTAGAGGAATCCTAGTGTCAAGGGAAGAGCTAAACTTGCTCAACCTTAAGTTTCATCTCCACCAGGCAGATCTGTCTAAAGTTAGGGATGTCTTTACTCGTGTAAGTACCTCTCTGTACAGAAAGCCTGAGGGCGCCAGGGACGAGGTGGATGCACTCAAGTTCATTTTTGACCAATCTCCCTGGTGCAGGCATTTGCAGTCATGATTAGAGTCAAGCAGATTGAGCTGAACTACAAGCACTATGAAAGGGGTAGACCGACTGCTAGCGCTTTTAGAAATGCTTTAGCAAATCTGGCGGAGGACCTATGTGACCACAGATGTTCGGAAGAAATGAAGAACGAGTTTAAGACCATGGAGTTGGAAACATCAGTGCTGACTTTGCAGTGAATCAACAAGGAATGGGACGATCAAGAAAACAGGGCGGCAATCAAAGGGTAAGTGGCAGCGGTATACGCTGACCTTTTTTTTTTTTTTTTTTTTTTTTTAAATCTTACGGAAGGAGGGGACTACTGAAGCATGTTATGCATTCCTCTGCCTATCCATTACTCTTGGGACGTTTGGGGACCTTCACTGAAGTGCCCACGCCACTTTATGCGGTGGTCCTTTTGAACTGTTCCTGGCTGGTCAGTACAACAATCTCAGGTACGTCCTGTCTTTGCACAATGGATACAGGCTACACATGGAAAAACACTACTATCTTTTTATAGAAACTATATATGCTCAATATTATATATATATATATATATATATCTATTTATATGATAATTATACTAAAATGATAAACATTCTATATATATTTAATAATTAATAATATAATAATGAATAATAATAATAATAAATATATTACCGACTCTGGTTCGGAACAGAAGAACTCAAAAAGTTTCTTCGAATTATCTTGCCATATATTCCTGTTCAAAGTATGCTAAGAAAAACGATGTTGCTTTACAAAGATGCTAAATTTCAACAACGCTGGATCTCTGAGATGAAATTATTGAATCCTAAATTTTCGGAACAGATTGACTTGATATTGCAATCAAAACAAAAACTCAGAGAATGATATAGTCCATTTTTGATTTAAATTCAAAATGACCCTGGTAGTCCATGCCGTAAACGATGAGTGTTGGTCCTCGGTCTACGCCCGGTGGTTTTTGGGGGCGATTCGATGAGGGACCTAGCTAACGCGTTAAACACTCCGCCTGGGGAGTACGGTCGCAAGGCTGAAACTCAAAGGAATTGACGGGGGCCTGCACAAGCGGTGGAGCATGTGGTTTAATTCGATACAACGCGCAAAAGCTTACCAGCCCTTGACATATGAAAGAAACTCCTCGTAAGAGATGTACTTTGACTTCATAAAGGCCTCCAAACCAGATTGCTTTTGCTACTAATAATAATGCACCCGTACCTAGTAGAATCAAATGAATGCCTAAAATAGTAGTCATCTTATTTTTGTCCTTCCTAACTGTCATGTTTTGCAGGTTCTGAGCTGCTGATCCAGCTAGTTACTCAAGGTATCGCAACCCCTCAAGGAGTTAAGAGTCACTACTTTAGCAAGCAAGGATCTTCCTCTCATGACAGCAAGGAATGGAGGAAGAGATTCAGATCTTCCAGACAATCAAAGCCTTGAACACTGCACCTTCCACTTCGCAGATCTCCTATGCTTTCAAAATGCTAACGGACAGAGCTAATTGGCTAGCTAAGCCCGAATCCTTCAGGGCGGCTTCTACTTCATCCCACATAGGAGCATGGAGAGCACTCCTCAGATCATCAAAGAGGAAACACTCAAAGAGTGTTCTTACCTGGCTAGATGAGGGTGTAAAGCTTAATTTCCAAGGTACTAAGCATCAGGATAGGTCAAAGGTGGAAAAAGGTTCGCTAGATGGTCAAGCACATTATCAAACCATCACAATTCAAAAAGGCCTTGGAAGGAAATCAGTCCACCACCATTGACTATTCCTAACTACAACCTACCCCAAAATTTTGCTGATTTTGTGACGTCAAACGTAGAGGAACTTCTGAGGCAGGGAGTGATATCTAAAACAAAAACTCCAGCAGTGTGTAATCCTGTATTTGTAATTGAGAGCTCAAGCAAACTCCGTTTCATTATTGACCTGCGTTATGTAAGCCTTTTCATAAAATTCCCTGATTTCCATTATGAGTCCATTGATGATGTGGTAGCAGTGATGGATGGAGGAACGTTGCAGGATTTTGCAGTTACTTTTGATATCAAGAACGATTATTACCATATTCCGGTGCATGCATCTTCAAAACCGTTCTTAGCCTTCAAATGGGGTGGTAGAACCTACCAGTTTAACACCCTGTGTTTTGGCATATCGTCGGCTTGCTGGATCTTCACGACGATAATGTAGGAGATAATGGCAGAATTCAGAACAAAAGAAATAATGATATTTTCCTATATTGATGACGACAACCTGGCAACAGAAAGTAATTTCGCAAAATGTCTTTGGAATTCGTATCTGATCACCTTCATCCTCCACAAATTAGGATTTTTCTTGAGTCCTAACAAGTGTCAGGTCTTTCCATCACTGTCTAACAGATTTTTGGGCCTCATCATAGACTCGCATGAGAAAAAAGTCAAAGTTCCAGAGGACAAGGTTGAGAGAATTGTCAGCCTGCTAACACTCTGCAGCAATGAGTCAGAACTAACAACTAGGAAAGTCGCGACATTAGCAGGCAAGCTTGTATCCCTAGCAAGAGCTTTCTCACCAGCATCTCTGTATTCCTCAAGCCTGCATGCGGCGCTAGTTAATTATTCTTGGGCTGAGAAGATAAAACTGTCCAAGGAGTTCAAGGCAGACTTAAACTGGTGGATTGAGCACCTTCCCGTCCTGCCGGGAAGGAGTTGGAAAGTCCGTACTCCAACTGCAAAGATTCAGTCAGACGCATCAGCAACTGGAGTAGGAGCTATCTTAACTTTGAGTACAGGCCAGTCATTAAGAGTTAGCTTCGCTCTACCTACGGAGCTTTTGCAGAAATCAAGTACCCATAAAGAACTCTACACAGTCATCGAATCACTTCTGATCCTCAAAAGTCAAGCTCCTCAGGAGCTAACATCTGCATCAATTGAATGCATAGGAGATAACCAAGTTGGTTTTTACTTGTTAAGCAAATTGAGATCGACTCATGAAGTCTTTAACAAGATGCTAAGGACAATCTTTGGGATACTCCTATCAACTGACTGCCAACTGAAACCAACCTGGCTACCCAGGGAATTTAACATTGAAGCGGATATGCTCTCAAAGCAAGTGGATTTCTCTGACTGGGGACTGAGCGACAAGAAGCGACAGAAACTGTTCAAGATTTTTGGGGAACCAGCCATTGACTTATTTGCCTCAGAAGAAATGCATATGTGTGATCTATTTATCTCTGAGCATTTCTCCCCAAAATGCTTTGCAGTAGGAGCCCTCTCTCTAGATTGGTCAGAACTCCCGGCACTACCCTACAGGTGGCTCTTTCCACCTACATGCCTCGTTCAGCAAACTATCACCAGAATCAGAGAATTTGGAGGCGAGTATCTCCTCATCACACCAGTCTCCAAGAAGGCTAACTGGTACCCAGCCCTCCGGAGGCAAAATCCAATCAAGCAGATTTTTCTAGCAAAAAAACTTTCTACTTGCGTTGCATCGAACGGAGTACCGTAGGGAGCTTTGAACCCAAGGAAGGCAGGCCTAGTGGCCAGCAGAATTTCAGCAAGATATCAGCTGCAACCGTAACCATACCGCATGAAGGAAGAAAAGGTCTTCCAAGTACCTTGTCCTAGCATCTGCTCAAGGCTCCATCCTTTCTTGATACCCTCTCGAACCCCACCTACGCGGAAGCTATGGCTGCTCTCCCCTTCGTAGATATTTAATTCCTTCAAGCAAGCCTTCAACCGATGGTTGAACCCGTTTAGTGTCAACACATCTTTTGTTTTCGTACTCCGAAACAGCGGGCCTCTATCGCGAAGATCAATAGGAGGACTCAGAGAACCATAGCACTTGCGTAATTCCTCCATTAGTTCTCGGAAGGTACTACCTGCTCCAGCTTGCGCCCGCAAGGGTATCACCCCCGGACGGTTACGCCGTAGTGTCTTTGTGTAGGACGACTGAACCTGGCGTATTTCTTCATCAATTTCCTTACCTTGAAGTCTCAGACCCTCCCCACTCCGCTGCCAGTTTTCCCACAAGTAACTCATTATGCATAAATCATGCAGCGTCTCAGCATAGCGGCATCCACTCTGTGTTTTTAATTTCTCCCTTACTCCATGGTAAATCAACTGCATTTTCTCCTCAGACATAGGAGGAATCTGTGTCTCGGTAACACCGTTCTTCAAAGCATAATTTCTGTAGGCTCGGCGGTAATCTCTAATTTTGGAACTATTGCAAGGATGATTCTTTCCCCTCGCGGCCTAGGATCTGAAAACAGCGAGTCAGACAGCTGAAGCTAGACTCGACGGTGCTGCAGGCAGGAAAAGAGCGACCTGATTTGTCGAAGGTTCGACATCGAGTACTCAATTCTGAGAGCCACTGACTTTGGAAGAAAGCCAATACATCTAGATCATTGCAGGACTGGACGCTCCGACCAACGCAATTTCTTCCAAGCCATTCAGTCAAGGAGCTCAAAATTCGCCCTCTCTCCCGTTCACTGTTCTTGGAGAGGCCATACTCAGCAATCAACTCTATTGAGTCCTTCAGACCTTGCTCATACTCTCCTTCTATCTGAACCTTAGGTTGCTGCTGAGCTGCATTAATGCTTCTATGAAGAAGCCTCTCCAACCACCATCTCCTGTACACAAATGAGAATGCATTTGGTAAATGAAGGTGGGGAAGATGGGATGGTCAGGAGGTGCATTGGTGGGAAGGCCCAAGGTTTTCCAATTGTTGTGAAGGTTTCACCTGCTCTTTGCTTTGGATCATGCTCTGACATGTGTTTAGCAAGTTCAGTCTGGCTTTTGTGATGGTTTTGCAAGTCAGTGTGCTTGCTCATCTTTCCCCTTCTCAAGAGGATTGCCTGTTGATTTGGTACCCCCTTTTTGTATGCAACCCCTGCTGACGATTCTGACTGAAAACAAGCACCCCGAAAGCACATAGTCAGTACAATGCCTATCTTCTCTACTATTTTCCTGTTTTTTACTTTGGCCAATATTAAGCAGAGGTCCCTGCAACGAGGAGGGGGCTGGAGCGACCTGGGAGGCCGGAGGGGGAGGGGTTGCCACAGGGGGCAGATCCTCCCAGTAGAGGTCGGTTAGTGGTTGTCCATGGATTGGGCGATTCTACAGGGGCTGTTGTTGCCAGCGGGGCTTCTTGTTGCGACCAGGGCTTCCAGAGCATCCGCTTTGAAGGGCCCAGTTCCCCCAGCTTTCTTTCCAGATAGAGCCAGAGCTGTTCAAATACAGTCAACAGCTCTGCTACCTTTACTTGTCCCTAAGTTTGCCCCTGGCTCTACACACACACACACACTCTCTCTCTCTCGCAGAACCTCCCTATCGCTCCCGCCTGCCTTATCCCGCCTGCTCGCTCCCTCCCAATTGATCTCGCCCAGCTTCTTGACAGGCTTTTGTGTTTTTTTTTTTTGTTTTATTCTTTTTTTTTCCTTCAAATTTTACATTTGGACTATTTCTCGATTTACGTGTGTCATCCTTGTGCAGAGGCCATGCTAATCCCGAAGGACAAATACGGATACTAATACAGAGTACCAATTTTTTTGGGGCCCCGTTTTCCAAAAGTTGGTACCCTGTATCTGTAGCATTACCCCGTGCGTTCCATTTTGTCATTAACGAACGTGCGTTTTGTTCGGGGGAAGACTGTAGCAAAGAGGATAGAAGGATATCACCTCGTTAAGTGGGTTTCCCACGTACGAAGTTTCAAGAAAAAAAAAAGAAGAAAGGAAAAAGAAGGATGTGCTTGTGGAGAGGCGCAGAGAATCATGATTGATCTGCTTTTCTCCATCCTGGCGAGTTGGACCTTGCACCTGGTTATTATATTGGCTTACTGCCTCTTAATGCCAAGGCAGAAAACACAACAAAGGTGAGGCCCCGCGAGTTTCAGAGGGCGGGAACACAACAAAGGCCGCCGATGAAAGTCGTCAACCGCGGCCCACCGCGGATTGGTCCCCAGAAAATGCGGTCTAGGCTTCTCACTTGGAACTCCAGCCTGAAAGGTAGTGGCAGTTAAACAAAGAAAAAAGAAAAAGATGTCGCCTAAGAACAACCATAGCAAAGGAGTCTCCCCACAACTGGGGGAAGGTCCCACTAGCAAAAAGGATCGGATTTAACGCCCGAATCCTGATGTGTTTGTTCTTCACTATTGATCTGCCTTTTTGCATCTCTGCACAAAACACATCCAACTCCCTTTGCTATTGGGACCTTGCCCCTGGCTGTGACATGAAGACAGCCCATTGGACAGGGACAATGGGTCGTGCACACTACTCACAAACCCAAACAAACACAAGGCTTCATCTTCAAGCAGAAGATGGGAAGTAATGCATGCTTCTGATGCTTCTTTTTGGGATGATTCGAGCGGCCAAGAAGGCTTCAATGAACTGAAACAAATCTGTTTACCTCTTTCCCCAACCTTATGAGGGCGTCCCAAGTCAAGAAATAGATAAGCTTCTTCAGTTTGGCGAACTGGCAAAGAAAAGGTGTACTGTGGTTCCTAAGCCACCAGTACTTTCCCCGGCCATTTCTCTATGATGCGGCAGTGCTCTCGCCATGTATGGAGGAATGCACCGGCCTGGCAATAAGTAAAATATATTCATCCAGGTAAAACAGGTTGTTTTTTTCAGAACGCGGCAGTGCGCGGATTGCGTCTGGCGGGATTTACCCGCATGGGAATAAAGGAAATGTACATCCAGGCAGGCGAAACAGGTTGCTCACACAGCCCTTTTTGCCTGGATGCGTATCTTGTGAATCGCCAGGCTGGTACATCCCGTTAGACTCTGCACGATCACTAAAGCGTCATAGAAAAATGGCGCAGAAAACCACTGGTGGTTTAAGCCACTAGTACATCTGAGCCTCTTTTTGCCGAGGCGCTAAGATATGCCTAAGCACCAGCGCTGCACCAGTATGTCTCCCAGCCATTTTCTTCGACGTGGCTGCGTGCAAGCCTAAACTTTCAAGGGTCAGCTGCCGGAGCAAAATGGCTAGTGGCGCCAGTCTAAAGGAGCCCCAAACAGGTTTAATGTTTTTGGCGCGCTGGGCGTTTTGAGCCCCGGGAAACAGTCCGGCGGCTCAAGGCCGGAGCAAAATGGCTAGTGGCGCCAGTCTAAAGGAGCCCCACACAGGTTTGATGTTTTTGGCGCGCGGGGCGTTTTGAGCCCCGGGCCCCGGGAAACAGTCCGGCAGCTCAAGGCAACCAATTTTTATCTGCAGTGTCTCTTGATAGAAAAATGGTGCTTGACCCATGGTTGAGTAAGGCACAAAACTTGAAACCACCAGTACTTGGCCCAGCAATCGGACGCGGAAACAAAATTTAGAGTAGAAACGTTTCTACTTGGATGAATTTGGGCGCTCCTGCAGTGGCCCGTACGTTTCCTAAAACCGTCACTCGTTAACAAACATGACCTTAGGAAGTACTGGTGGTTTGAACCACAAGTATTTTGCCAAGCCGTTTTTCTAGTATGATGCGCCGTGTCCGGCCACATGGCGCAGTGTGCGCGACAGCCTGCAGGCTTAAAAAAAAAAAAAAAAAAAAAAAAA